>JASANE010018648.1:0-80393 GCA_030248225.1 Trileptium ribeirensis | reverse complement strand
TAGATTTATTTAAATAAATAAAATCAGAATATTAAAAAACCTATAAGTATAAATTTTTGTTACTTTATGACTGTTATTTAAAAAGTTATTACTGCATAACTTATAAATTATTAGCTATGTAACCTACCTTATTGAGAATAAAAGAAATGAAATCAGCGTAGCCACAAACCCATAATTATGAATTCTTATTACTTTACGACCATTAGTTTAAAAGTTATGAATTTACAACGTATGTATAATTAGCTATGTAACCAAGCTTAATTTAAAAAGTAAAAATGAAATCAGTATAGTTGAAAACCTATAGTTATGGATTTTGGTACCTTTGCTACTATTAGTTGAAAAGTTATTAAATATAACGTTTAAATTATTAGCTAAGTAATCTAAACTTATTAGATATATAACCTACGTTTACTTAAATGGTAAAACTGAAATCCGCGTATTATAAAACCTATAGTTATGACTTTGGTTACCTTTGCTACCATTAGTTAAAAAGTTATATATTACTTATTATTAGCTATGTAACTATAAATTATTAGATATGTACCCTAGCTAAATTTAAATATAAAAACTGAAATAAGCGTGGTTGAAAACTTATTGTTATGAATTTCGGTACCTTTACTACCTTAGTTAATTAGCTATGTAACTATATATTTTTAGTTATTGAACCTAGGTTAATGTAGGGTTAAAGACATACAAGCAGAATAATAGAAAACCTGTACCTTTGAATTTTGTTCCTTTTAGTGCAACTGAACAATACTATAGCCGTAACCTTTACAGTATATTAGATATATAACCCATTGAAATTGTAAATTTTCTTTTAATCTGATTAAATAATTGACTGTAGATACAACGCCTGCAACTATATACCCACATATACACAACAAACCCTTATACTATATACCCCAATATACATCATATACCCCACACATATTGATTATATACTGCATACAGCACCACAACCGATTCATTGATTCATTATACGCTGGGTGCTAGACTATGCAGGTATAATGATTACCAAAACAGTGTTATAATTTAAATATATTAAGTTTGTATTTATAAACTATTATATATACCTTAATTTTTAAATATTTAATCAGCAAACTTGAATGACCACTAATAATTTATACAGAAAAACAGAAAGTCATTTAAAGCAAAAACAAGTTACCATAAGCGTGGTGTATCTAAACCTAGAGTTATGTGGAATAATCATATTGCACTAATAACTGATAATGACATCATAATATAAATCACCATCAGCCTATATATTGTTCGAATATAGCAAGTAAATGAGCATGATACCACATACTCGATAAAATATGCTATTCCAAATGACACATAGTTGTTCTGTGGAGCACGTGTAACATATGGTATAGAACTAAAATGATATCATCATGAATGCTGACTAGTTAAAAAACTAATAATATAGCATAGTATTATATATAATAATGGTTTCCAGCATGTATATTTGATAAGCAAGGTTTGGAAAGTATTATATACATGTTTTTTATCTGTTTATCGTTTCTGGAAGCTTTGATCTGCAACGCCGCCATATTGAGATGCAAAACACATGTTTCTTTAATGTTTAACACCTGTGTGGGGGCCATCTGTCACCCCACCCACTCCACTTGTGTGGAGGGGGTAAAACCAGCCTTTTCTATCTACTCATATAGTATGTGTTATAAATTTTCCAAACACGCGGCCTCTTACACCACGGTTTGAAGGATCTCCCACTATACTTTGGGAAACACTGGTATACTAGCACCGGCCCTGCGTTGTATAATTTAACTTATTTTTGACCGGGAGAAAAAATTGCAATGACTTTGACGATATAACAAGAACGAGAAAGGAAATGTACTTGATTTATGCATAAAATATGCGCTATAAACTTTCCATTTACGCGGCTTCTTACACTACGGTTTGAAGGATCTCCCACTATACTTTGGGAAACACTGGAATACTAGCGCCTACCCTGGGCTGTATAGTTTAGCTTTTATTTAAACTGGTGAAAAATTTGGCAATGACTGACGATATAACAACAAGAACGAGAAAGGAAATGTACTTGATTTAAGCATATAGTATGTGCTATAAATTTTCCAAATACGCGGCCTCTTACACCACGGTTTGAAGGATCTCCCACTGTACTTTGGGAAACATTGGTATACTAGCTCCGGCCCTGGGTTGTATAATTTAACTTATTTTTGACCGGGAGAAAAATTTGCAATGACTTTGACGATATAACAACAAGAACGAGAAAGGAACTATACTTGATTTATGCATATAGTATGTGCTATTAATTTTCCAAATACGCGGCCTCTTACACTACGACTTGAAGGATCTCCTACTATACTTTGGGAAACACTGGTATGCTAGCGCCGACCCTGGGTTGTATAATTTAACTTATTTCTGACCGGGAGAAAAATTTGGCAATGACTTTGACGATATAACAGCAAGAACGAGAAAGGAAATGTACTTGATTTATGCATAAAATATGCGCTATAAACTTTCCATTTACGCGGCTTCTTACACTACGGTTTGAAGGATCTCCCACTATACTTTGGGAAACACTGGAATACTAGCGCCGGCCTTGGGTTGTATAATTTAGCTCTTATTTAAACTGGTGAAAAATTTTGCAATGACTGACGATATAACAACAAGAACGAGAAAGGAAATGTACTTGATTTAAGCATATAGTATGTGCTATATACGCGGCCTCTTTCACCACGGTTTGAAGTAACTCCCACTGTACTTTGGGAAACATTGGTATACTAGCTCCGGCCCTGGGTTGTATAATTTAACTTATTTTTGACCGGGAGAAAAATTTGCAATGACTTTGACGATATAACAACAAGAACGAGAAAGGAACTATACTTGATTTATGCATATAGTATGTGCTATTAATTTTCCAAATACGCGGCCTCTTACACTACGGTTTGAAGGATCTCCTACTATACTTTGGGAAACACTGGTATACTAGCGCCGGCCCTGGGTTGTATAATTTAACTTATTTTTGACCGGGAGAAAAATTTGCAATGACTTTGACGATATAACAACAAGAACGAGAAAGGAAATGTACTTGATTTATGCATATAGTATGTGCTATAAATTTTCCAAATACGCGGCCTCTTACACTACGGTTTGAAGGATCTCCTACTATACTTTGGGAAACACTGGTATACTAGCGCCGGCCCTGGGTTGTATAATTTAACTTATTTTTGACCGGGAGAAAAAATTGCAATGACTTTGACGATATAACAGCAAGAACGAGAAAGGAAATGTATTTGATTTATGCATAAAATATGCGCTATAAACTTTCCATTTACGCGGCTTCTTACACTACGGTTTGAAGGATCTCCCACTATACTTTGGGAAACACTGGAATACTAGCGCCGGCCCTGGGTTGTATAGTTTAGCTCTTATTTAAACTGGTGAAAAATTTGCCAATGACTGACGATATAACAACAAGAACGAGAAAGGAAATGTACTTGATTTAAGCATATAGTATGTGCTATAAATTTTCCAAATACGCGGCCTCTTACACCACGGTTTGAAGGATCTCCCACTGTACTTTGGGAAACATTGGTATACTAGCTCCGGCCCTGGGTTGTATAATATAACTCTTTTTTGACCGGGAGAAAAATTTGGCGATGACTCTGACGATATATCAACAAGGACGCGAAAATAAATGTACTTGATTTATGCATATAATATGTAGTATAAAATTTCCAAATACCCGGCCTCTTACATCATGTTTTAAAGGATATGTCACTATACTTTGGGAAGCACTGGAATATTAGCGCCGGCCCTGGGTTGTATAAATTATTTTTTGACCGGGTGAAAAATTTGGCAATGACTTTGACGATATAACAGCAAGAACAAGAAAAGAAATGTACTTGATTTATGCATAAAATATGAGCTGTAAAATTTCCACTCTTACACTATGGTTTGAAGGATCTCCTATTATACCTTGGGAAAACACTGGCATAGTAGCAATGGCCCTGGGTTGTATAATTAAGCTCTTTTTTGAGCTCGTGAAAAATTTGGCGATGACTTTGACGATATAACAACAAGAACGTGAAAAGAAATGTACTTGATTTATGCATAAAATATGAGCTGTAAAATTTCCACTCTTACACTATGGTTTGAAGGATCTCCTATTATACTTTAGGAAACATTAGCATACAAGCGCTAGTCCCGGGTTGTATAATTTAACTATTTTTTAAACTGATGAAAAATTTGGCGATGACTTTGACGATATAACAACAAGAACTTGAAAAGAAATGTACTTGATTTATGCATAAAATATGAGCTGTAAAATTTCCACTCTTACACTATGGTTTGAAGGATCTCCTATTATACCTTGGTAAAACACTGGCACAGTAGCGATGGCCCTGGGTTGTATAATTAAACTCTTTTTTAAGCTCGTGAAAAATTTGGCGATGACTTTGACGATATAACAACAAGAACGTGAAAAGAAATGTACTTGATTTATGCATAAAATATGAGCTGTAAAATTTCCACTCTTACACTATGGTTTGAAGGATCTCCTATTATACTTTAGGAAACATTAGCATACAAGCGCTAGCCCCGGGTTGTATAATTTAACTATTTTTTAAACTGATGAAAAATTTGGGAATGACTGACGATATAACAACAAGAACGAGAAAAAATGTACTTAATTTATGCATAAAATATGTGGTATAAAATTTCCTAATACGCGGCCTCTTACAATATGGTTTGAAGGATCTCCTATTATACTTGGGAAAACACTGGCATAGTAGCGATGGCCCCGAGTTGTATAATTAAACTCATTTTTGAGCTCGTGAAAGATTTGTCGATGACTTTGACGATATATCAACAAGGACGAGAAAAGAAATGTACTTGATTTATGCATATAGTATGTGCTATAAATTTTCCAAATACGCGGCCTCTTACATCATGGTTTGAAGGAACTCCCACTATACTTTGAGAAACATTTGCATACTAGCGCCGGCCCTGGGTTGTATAATATAACTCTTTTTTGACCGGGTGAAAAATTTGGCGATGACTTTGACGATATAGCAACATGGACGAGAAAAGAAATTAACTTGACGTATGCATAAAATATGTGGTATGAAATTTCAAATACGCGGCCTCTTACACTATGGTTTGTAGGATCTCCCATTATACTTTAGGAAACATTAGCATACAAGCGCTAGCCCCGGGTTGTATAATTTAACTATTTTTTAAACTGATGAAAAATTTGGGAATGACTGACGATATAACAACAAGAACGAGAAAAAATGTACTTAATTTATGCATAAAATATGAGATGTAAAATTTCCACTCTTACACTATGGTTTGTAGGATCTCCCATTATACCTTGGGAAAACACTGGCATAGTAGTGATGGCCCTGGGTTGTATAATATAACTCTTTTTTGACCGGGTGAAAAATTTGGCAATGACTATGACGATATAACAACAGGAACGAGAAAAAAATGTACCTGATTTATGCATGTGCTCTAAATTTTCCAAATACGCGGCCTTACATCATTGTTTAAAGGACCTCTCACTATAGTTTGGGAAACACTGGAATACTAGCGCCGGCCCTGCGTTGTATAATTTAACTTATTTTTGACCGGGAGAAAAATTTGCAATGACTTTGACGATATAACAACAAGAACGAGAAAGGAAATGTACTTGATTTATGCATATAGTATGTGCTATAAATTTCCCAAATACGCGGCCTCTTACACTACGATTTGAAGGATCTCCCACTATACTTTGGGAAACACTGGAATACTAGCGCCGGCCTTGGGTTGTATAATTTAGCTCTTATTTAAACTGGTGAAAAATTTTGCAATGACTGACGATATAACAACAAGAACGAGAAAGGAAATGTACTTGATTTATGCATATAGTATGTGCTATAAATTTTCCAAATACGCGGCCTCTTACACTACGGTTTGAAGGATCTCCTACTATACTTTGGGAAACACTGGTATACTAGCGCCGGCCCTGGGTTGTATAATTTAACTTATTTTTGACCGGGAGAAAAATTTGCAATGACTTTGACGATATAACAACAAGAACGAGAAAGGAACTATACTTGATTTATGCATATAGTATGTGCTATAAATTTTCCAAATACGCGGCCTCTTACACTACGGTTTGAAGGATCTCCCACTATACTTTGGGAAACACTGGTATGCTAGCGCCGGCCCTGGATTGTATAATTTAACTTATTTTCGACCGGGAGAAAAATTTGCAATGACTTTGACGATATAACAAGAACGAGAAAGGAAACGTACTTGATTTATGCATATAGTATGTGCTATAAATTTTCCAAAAACGCGGCTTCTTACACACAGTTTGAGGGATCTCCCACTATACTTTGGGAAACACTGGTATACTAGCGCCGGCCCTGGGTTGTATAATTTAACTTATTTTTGACCGGGAGAAAAATTTGCAATGACTTTGACGATATAACAACAAGAACGAGAAAGGAAATGTACTTGATTTATGCATATAGTATGTGCTATAAATTTTCCAAATACGCGGCCTCTTACACCACGGTTTGAAGGATCTCCCACTATACTTTGGGAAACACTGGAATACTAGCGCCGGCCTTGGGTTGTATAATTTAGCTCTTATTTAAACTGGTGAAAAATTTTGCAATGACTGACGATATAACAACAAGAACGAGAAAGGAAATGTACTTGATTTATGCATATAGTATGTGCTATAAATTTTCCAAATACGCGGCCTCTTACACCACGGTTTGAAGGATCTCCCACTGTACTTTGGGAAACATTGGTATACTAGCTCCGGCCCTGAGTTGTATAATTTAACTTATTTTTGACCGGGAGAAAAATTTGCAATGACTTTGACGATATAACAACAAGAACGAGAAAGGAAATGTACTTGATTTATAAGCATATAGTATGTGCTATAAATTTTCCAAATACGCGGCCTCTTACACCACGGTTTGAAGGATCTCCCGCTATACTTTGGGAAACCCTGGTATCATATAAAATATATATGCTCAAACGGTCAGCGGTAAGCAATCTTTTCACTTTCGATCAAAGAAAACTAGTTAAATTTTCCGTTCAGTTTAAATATTGTAAATTTGAATTTCTGGAATTTTCTAAAACCTTGCAGTATCTACGTAATATGACTATTACAGCAAGGTTTCATGTTGTCTTTTCTCATAAGCTTCTGCCAATGTCATTCTCTGCCATATGTTCTGTGAGTTGAGAGAGCTTTACTAATCCAATAGTAGTTGGAGTGCTGTTGCATTGTAAATATGAAGAGTAGGGAAGTCACGGAATCGTAGAATTAAAGATAAGATGCCATGGCATTTGATGATGTGAAATGTGAAAACAACAAATTAAACGCTTTCTGTTACGCAATCATGATCGTAATGGTCATTTCCGCTCGCCTTAGGCGCACGGGAGGTGGTGAAATAAAAATGAGTTAAGAATGGGACCGACCTTTTGTGGTTAATCCCCTTACACCCTTTGGGCACGTACGCTAAAAATTTCGTTTAGCTTACTTTGCCCGCAAACGTTTCATCTTGGCTTCCGCCCTATCCACATGTGTTTTACCACATCTTGCCCTCTCCTGAGACTCAAAATCATTCCCGAGTGCCTGCGAAATGTACCTGTTGACTCCTATGCTGCCATAATGAGCGGTATATGTCTTTTCACAACATACGCTTTCAGTCTTGTACAGTCGAGTTGAAGACGGTAGTATGGATCTGTTTATATATGTGATATGCATGTAATTTTAGCTTTGTACAGCGAATATATATTGGTATTTCTGCGATATTTTTGTGAGTCAAAAGCTTCAGCATATGCAAAATGCAATTAATTCTACACATCTAGCTTAGAAGATCTAATAGTGTAACATATACCATCAAGTTTGTGTTTGTAAAGCAGCAAAATCAAGGAAAATTAAATCAATTTCGAATGAATTCCTACATGATTCCCGGTGCATCAAATACTATTAGAAGTGGTGACAGTGGCAATTTAGCAATGTACGAAGCACAGCTGATTCAGCAACAACAGCAACTACAACAACAACATCGGCTAGCTGTAGTAAGCCAGACAGGATATGTCGGTCCAAGCGGTGACCCATCTGACAATGTAATCCCACCACCACCAAATGGTACTATAGGCGGTGGGGTCAGGAGCACGAAACCTTCGGATCGTTTTACAATCATCAGCAACATTTGAACCATCAATATCAGCAACAGCAACATCAGCAGCAGCAGCAATTTTCAAATGTAAGATACAACTCTGTACCATTAGCAGTTAGTGGTGGTGGTAATAATAATAGCAATAATAGTAGTAGCAGCAGCGTGGCTCATATCGACCCAAACTATCCGTCGACAGTTGGCGGCCCCAGTGACTGTAGGATCGCAGCAGCAGCAAACGTTGCAAATAGTGTCATTGCTGATATGATGGATTCGTACTATAGTACCGGAGGTGGTGGTCAATTATCGTCTGACGCAAGCTGTTATCAAAATACTACTGCTGCGGCTGGTAGTCAGCAGCTGTACACCGTTGGTGGAATCGCTAGTTCAACAGGCGGATCCGGTATGAATTTTAATCAATCATTTAATGTTCCACCTGGAGCATCTGGTTCCAGTGCAATGTATCCCCTTCCGGCTGGGTATGTGCGAAGTTCTTCGTCAGCAAGATCTATGATGACAGCAGCAGGAGCCAATTCACGTATTCATCCCCATTTGCAGCAGCAACAGCAACATCAATTGCACTTGTCCAAAATGAATTCTAACATTTATAACTATACTGATTTCGATAATTCAGCAGTGATAGCTCACCAAGAAAGTCATAATATCGATCCTTCAGATGTGAGAATATCATCACAAGCACAATTGTCAACGTTCCACAACAATGGCAGGCACCATTCAGACAGTGGCGATAGTGGGAGCCATAGCATTCGAATTCAGGAAAGCCCTTTGGACACCCGTTTGCTGCATCAAAATCCGTCGGTGATAACGCAATCTGCGCGTATCGCTAGATCTGCATCTACAATTGATTATTTATCACCTACACTTAGTAATGAAGACAATAACGTTAAACTAACGGTCTCGTGTGCAATGTCGATACCGAATGCATCTGGGGTTTTATTACCGGGTCACAGCGTAGCTGTTCCTAGTCCGTCGCTAGCTTCGAATGGAGCACACCTTTCGTTGACTTCTTTTAGCAATACCGGCGGCATTGTTGAACCATTAATGGCTTCCACTAGCAACGAAGCCATGAACGAGCATTCATTGCTCATAACTAGTTCAGGTGGTGACATAATTGATAGCAAAAACATTATACAACCACCGTCGAACAGAAACGATTTACAAAAACAACAGCAACAACAATCGTCTAATAATCGTAATATTTCAGCAGCCACAAGTGATCTTCACAACAACAACAATAACAGCAACGACTATGACGATGAAGATGATGATGACGATGAAGACGATGAAAGCCCATCACCAAATAGTTCAACAAGAGACGCGAGCGGGATTGTCTGTGGTGGAGGATCCGGATCCAATGATGCCTCAATGACAAAAACCGGCGATTCCGGCAGTGGAAACGACGGTGAGGCAACACCCGATACATCGGTCATCTATCCGTGGATGAAGAAACATCATGGCAGTGCGGGTAAGGGTAAGGAATCGTACATGTCTTTGTGCTTTTAATTTATTCTTGTTACATGCATTTTCCAGTCGCTAGAATAAAGCCTGTAGCCGCAGAAACCAAACATGGTGGTGGAGGAATTTGAAAGCCGGGGAGGTAGTCCAAATTTGTTATATACTAACAGAAAATGAGTTTGCATATAAAACCCTCTAAATGCAAGGAACGCGGTGTTACAATTAAACTGTGACATAATTTTATATACATTAAAATAGCTGTTATTTTCAATAAGCTTGTATATAAAACTCTCTACATGCAAGGAAAGCCGTGTTACAATTAAACTGCGTCAAAGTTTTATATATATTAAAAGAGCTGTCATTTTCAGCAAGCTTTCATATAAAACTCTCTAAATGCAAGGAAAGCCGTATTACAATTAAACTGCGACATAGTTTTATATATGTATAAAAAGAGCTGTCATTTTCAACAAGCTTTCATATAAAACTACTTCTGTTAAATGGCGGAGGAAAAGCCGTATTACAATTAAACTGCGACATAGTTTTATATATATTAAAAGAGCTGTCATTTTCAACAAGCTTTCATATAAAACTATCTAAATGCAAGGAAAGCCGTGTTACAATTAAACTGCGACATAGTTTTATATATATTAAAATAGCTGTCATTTTCAACAAGCTTTCATATAAAACTCTCTAAATGCAAGGAAAGCCGTGTTACAATTAAACCGTGACATAGTTCTATATGTATAAAATAGCTGTTATTTTACAATTTATAATTGCGATAAATATGTTGTTATTATATAATTTTGTAAGTCTATAAAGGTCAAGTAGTATTGGTTTCTTATGTCATGTCCTTACCGTTTGTCTAAGAACGTATTCCTTTGTTGAAGACATATAGCAAACAAAAAGATATTCCTGCCGCCTTGATTTGCTTGACATTGATATCCACAAAATTTGAATTCGGCGTACTAAAACAAAGCCACACTGGGTGATGAACCGCTTCCCTACAACAATTATGTTAACAATCACATCAAACCCCCTACTCCAACGAGCCCCATTGCTGATATCCACTAAACCGCTTTTGAATTTGGGAGTACTAAAACAAAGCGACAGTGGGTAACCGCTTCCTTAACACAATGTTATTTTAGCAGTCTTATCAAATCCCCTCCTGCAATCGGAGTCCTTCTGCTGCGATGGAGAATTGATACACTCATTTTCTGTTAGTATATAACAAATTTGGACTACCTCCCCGGCTTTCAAATTCCTCCACCACCATGTTTGGTTTCTGCGGCTACAGGCTTTATTCTAGCGACTGGAAAATGCATGTAACAGAATAGATTAAAAGCACAAAGACATGTACGATTCCTTACCCCTTACCCGCCTGCCATAATGTTTCTTCATCCACGGATAGAATGACCGATGTATCGGGTGTTGCCTCACAGTCGTTTCCACTGCCGGAATCGCCGGTTTTTGTGATTGAGGCATCGTTGGATCCGGATCCTCCACCACAGACAATCCCGCTCGCGTCTCTTGTTGAACTATTTGGTGATGGGCTTTCATCGTCTTCATCGTCATCATCATCTTCATCGTCATAGTCGTTGCTGTTATTGTTGTTGTTGTGAAGATCACTTGTGGCTGCTGAAATATTACGATTATTAGAAGATTGTTGTTGCTGTTGTTTTTGTAAATCGTTTCTGTTCGACGGTGGTTGTATAATGTTTTTGCTATCAATTATGTCACCACCTGAACTAGTTATGAGCAATGAATGCTCGTTCATGGCTTCGTTGCTAGTGGAAGCCATTAATGGTTCAACAATGCCGCCGGTATTGCTAAAAGAAGTCAACGAAAGGTGTGCTCCATTCGAAGCTAGCGACGGACTAGGAACAGCTACGCTGTGACCCGGTAATAAAACCCCAGATGCATTCGGTATCGACATTGCACACGAGACCGTTAGTTTAACGTTATTGTCTTCATTACTAAGTGTAGGTGATAAATAATCAATTGTAGATGCAGATCTAGCGATACGCGCAGATTGCGTTATCACCGACGGATTTTGATGCAGCAAACGGGTGTCCAAAGGGCTTTCCTGAATTCGAATGCTATGGCTCCCACTATCGCCACTGTCTGAATGGTGCCTGCCATTGTTGTGGAACGTTGACAATTGTGCTTGTGATGATATTACTCACATCTGAAGGATCGATATTATGACTTTCTTGGTGAGCTATCACTGCTGAATTATCGAAATCAGTATAGTTATAAATGTTAGAATTCATTTTGGACAAGTGCAATTGATGTTGCTGTTGCTGCTGCAAATGGGGATGAATACGTGAATTGGCTCCTGCTGCTGTCATCATAGATCTTGCTGACGAAGAACTTCGCACATACCCAGCCGGAAGGGGATACATTGCACTGGAACCAGATGCTCCAGGTGGAACATTAAATGATTGATTAAAATTCATACCGGATCCGCCTGTTGAACTAGCGATTCCACCAACGGTGTACAGCTGCTGACTACCAGCCGCAGCAGTAGTATTTTGATAACAGCTTGCGTCAGACGATAATTGACCACCACCTCCGGTACTATAGTACGAATCCATCATATCAGCAATGACACTATTTGCAACGTTTGCTGCTGCTGCGATCCTACAGTCACTGGGGCCGCCAACTGTCGACGGATAGTTTGGGTCGATATGAGCCACGCTGCTGCTACTACTATTATTGCTATTATTATTACCACCACCACTAACTGCTAATGGTACAGAGTTGTATCTTACATTTGAAAATTGCTGCTGCTGCTGATGTTGCTGTTGCTGATATTGATGGTTCAAATGTTGCTGATGATTGTAAAACGATCCGAAGGTTTCGTGCCCGACCCCACCGCCTATAGTACCATTTGGTGGTGGTGGGATTACATTGTCAGATGGGTCACCGCTTGGACCGACATATCCTGTCTGGCTTACTACAGCTAGCCGATGTTGTTGTTGTAGTTGCTGTTGTTGCTGAATCAGCTGTGCTTCGTACATTGCTAAATTGCCACTGTCACCACTTCTAATAGTATTTGATGCACCGGGAATCATGTAGGAATTCATTCGAAATTGATTTAATTTTCCTTGATTTTGCTGCTTTACAAACACAAACTTGATGGTATATGTTACACTATTAGATCTTCTAAGCTAGATGTGTAGAATTAATTGCATTTTGCATATGCTGAAGCTTTTGACTCACAAAAATATCGCAGAAATACCAATATATATTCGCTGTACAAAGCTAAAATTACATGCATATCACATATATAAACAGATCCATACTACCGTCTTCAACTCGACTGTACAAGACTGAAAGCGTATGTTGTGAAAAGACGTATACCGCTCATTATGGCAGCATAGGAGTCAACAGGTACATTTCGCAGGCACTCGGGAATGATTTTGAGTCTCAGGAGGGGCAAGATGTGGTAAAACACATGTGGATAGGGCGGAAGCCAAGATGAAACGTTTGCGGGCAAAGTAAGCTAAACGAAATTTTTAGCGTACGTGCCCAAAGGGTGTAAGGGGATTAACCACAAAAGGTCGGTCCCATTCTTAACTCATTTTATTTCACCACCTCCCGTGCGCCTAAGGCGAGCGGAAATGACCATTACGATCATGATTGCGTAACAGAAAGAGTTTAATTTGTTGTTTTCACATTTTCACATCATCAAATGCCATGGCATCTTATCTTTAATTTACTACAATTCCGTGACTTCCCTACTCTTCATATTTACAATGCAACAGCACTCCAACTACTATTGGATTAGTAAAGCTCTCTCAACTCACAGAACATATGGCAGAGATTGACATTGGCAGAAGCTTTATGAGAAAAGACAACATGAAACCTTGCTGTAATAGTCATATTACGTAGATACTGCAAGGTTTTAAAAAATTCCAGAAATTCCAATTTCCAATATTTAAACTGAACGGAAAATTTAACTAGTTTTCTTTGATCGAAAGTGAAAAGATTGCTTCCCGCTGACCGTTTTGAGCATATATATTTTATATGATACCAGGGTTTCCCCAAAGGTATAGCGGGAGGGGATCCTTTCAAACCCTGGTGTAAGAGGCCGCGTATTTGGAAAATTTATAGCACATACTATATGCTTATAAATCAAGTACATTTCCTTTCTCGTTCTTGTTGTTATATCGTCAAAGTCATTGCAAATTTTTCTCCCGGTCAAAAATAAGTTAAATTATACAACTCAGGGCCCGAACTCAGTGTACCAATGTTTCCCCAAAGTACAGTGGGAGATCCTTCAAACCGTGGTGTAAGAGGCCGCGTATTTGGAAAATTTATAGCACATCCTATATGCATAATATCAAGTACATTTCCTTTCTCGTTCTTGTTGTTATATCGTCAGTCATTGCAAATTTTTTCACCAGTTTAAATAAGAGGCTAAATTATACAACCCAAGGCCGGCGCTAGTATTCCAGTGTTTCTCAAAGTATAGCAGAAAATCCTTCAAACCGTGGTGTAAGAGGCCCCGTATTTGGAAAATTTTATAGCACGTACTATATGCTTATAAATCAAGTACATTTCCTTTCTCGTTCTTGTTGTTATATCGTCAAAGTCATTGCAAATTTTTTCTCCCGGTCAAAATAAGTTAACATTACTGCAACCCAGGGCCGGCGCTAGTATACCAGTGTTTCCCAAAGTTATAGTGAATCCCTCAAACTGTGTGTAAGAAGCCGCGTTTTTGGAAAATTTATAGCACATACTATATGCATAAATCAAGTACGTTTCCTTTCTCGTTCTTATTATATCGTCAAAAAAGTCCTTTCCGATTTTTTCTCCCGGTCGAAAAATTGAGTTGAGTTATACAAATCCAGGGCCGGCGCTAGCATACCAGTGGTTCCCAAAGTATAGTGAGAGGATCCTTGCATTCCCGTAAGTGTAAGAGGCCGCGTCTTGGAAAATTTATAGCACATACTATATGCAGTAAATCAAGAATAGTTCCTTTGTCGTTCTTTTATTGTTATATCGTCAAACTCATTGTAAATTTTTCTCCCGGTCAGAGGAATAAGTTAAATTGCTACAACCCAGGGCCGGCCGCTAAGCAATTACAGTGTTTCCCCGACTGTGTGATAGGAGAAAATTCCTTAGGGATTCAAACCGTATTGTAATAGAGGCCGCGTATCTTGGAAAATTTATAGCACGTTCTCTATGCGATGAGTATCATTTCCTTTCTCGTTGTTGTTGTTCTATAGTAATTTCATTGCAAAATTTTCGACCGGTTTAAATAAGAGACTTTGAGATTATAAAACCCGAGGCCGGCGCTAAGTATTTCCGTGTTTCCCAAAGTATAATAGGAGATCCTTCAAACCGTAGTGTAAGAGGCCGCGTATTTGGAAAATTTATAGCACATACTATATGCATAAATCAAGTATATATAGTAACTGTCTCGTTCTTGTTGTTATATCGTGCAAAGCCCATTGCAAATTATTTCTCCCGGTCAAAAATAAGTTAAATTATTCAACTTGGGGCCAGAAAAAAGCTCGGTATTATACAATGTTTTCCAAAGTACAGTGGGAGATTCTTCAAACCGTGGGGGCATGAGAAGACCTAGGCTGGGTTTGGGGATTAGGGAAAGGGGGGTCGTAAAGAATAAGTAGAGCAAATTTCGCATAATTCGCAGCATTGATGACTTTCGCAGCGTGATAGCTTTCGCGAGAATTGCAGCATATAGCTTTTGCAGGAATCGCAACCATAATCAAAACGAAAACGAAATGAAATAAACCTTTTAAATCAACAGCTGTTCACCAGACATGCGCCCGTTTAAATGATTTTGTATTATATATATACATATCATTACTGTTAGGGGGGTTCGTAAGTGTTGCTCGTCATGGGCGAAATGGTACGGCAGAGTAACTTATGTTGAGCAACACTCACGCCTGAATTGCTTCCAAACGATTTTAATTTCTTGCATTACGCGTATCTTTAAAAATTGGGGTCCCCAAATATAATTTATATATTTAATTGATGTACTTCATGTTATATGTATATATTTTGCTGGGGGAAAGGGGGTGATTTCATGAAATAATAGGAGTATTGAAAAGCAGTGACACTAAGCGAACAATTATCAGATGTAGTATCAAAACAAGCACAGAATATTTTGCTGATGGGAACGAGGAGAATGCCCAAAAATGGGCCAGAAAATAGGCAAATGAAAAATAGTAGTATGAAAATATTTAATATCAGGTTAAATTTCGACTAAGGTTAATTTTAAAGAGGGTTATGCGCATCTGGGAGGGGGGTAGGCCATTTATCATTGTCAATATTATTATATGATTGATGTTATATTATCATGTATACTCATTGATGTGTTATATATGTTTTTCTGGGAGAACGGGGGTGATTTTAAGAGGTAAAAGCAGTATTTAAAAGCAGTGACACTAAGTGAACAATTATCAGATGTAGTATCAAAACACGCACAGAATATTTTGCCGGTGGGGACGAGGGGAATGCGCAAAAATGGGCCAGAAAATAGGCAAATGAAAAATAGTAGTATGAAAATATTTAATGAGGCAAAATATCACCTAAGGTTAATTTTAAATCGGGTTATTCAAATGTGGGAGGTGGTAGGCCTATTATCTTCGTCAATATTATATTATGATTGATGTTATAATAGTATGTATGCTCATTGGTCTGTTATATCTATATATTTTCTGGGGGAACGGGGGTGATTTTAAGAGGTAAAAGAGGTATTCAAAAGCAGTGACACTAAGTGAACAATTATTAGATGGAGCATCAAAACACGCACAGAATATTTTGCCCATGGGAACGAGGGGAATGCCCAAAAATGAGCCAGAAAATAGGCAAATGAAAAATAGTAGTACGAAAATATTTAATATCAGGTTAAATTTCGACTAAGGTTAATTTTAAAGAGGGTTATTCGCAGGTGGGAGGGGGTAGGCCATTTATCATTGTCAATATTATTATATGATTCATGTTATATTATCATGTATACTCATTGATGTGTTATATATGTTTTTCTGGGAGAACGGGGGTGATTTTAAGAGGTAAAAGCAGTATTCAAAAGCAGTGACACTAAGTGAACAATTATCAGATGTAGTATCAAAACATGCACCGAATATCTTGCCGATGGGGACGAGGGGAATGCGCAAAAATGGGCCAGGAAATAGGCAAATGAAAAATAGTAGTATGAAAATATTTAATATGAGGTTAATTTTCGACTAAGTTTTTATTTTAAAGCGGGTTATTCCAATGTGGGAGGGGCTAGGCCATTATATATATGTATACATTTGATGATTATATTATTATGATACAATAAACCAGTGATCCCTACTACTGTATGATGTGTTTTGTTGGTAATCTATGGTATCTTAAAAGTACTATTATATACGAGCGTTATAGTTAGGTGTTTCTACTTTTTATGTTTTATTTTTAGTTATTATGTACTTTACCCTGTCGCTTATCCCAAGATGTAACTCCCCAAATATGAAAAATTTGAAAATTTGATGCCCATTTTGGAACTGTTCATTTTTTGAAAATTCAAACAGGCTAGGTATTACGAATTTTGCTCCTACAACAAAAACAAAGCCAGATTCGAGCTCAGCGTGTTCCGTTTACCCAATAAATATATGGGATTACATACCCTGCTATTGTCTTTGACATACATTTTGCTCTTATAAGCATACAATTACCCAAAATGTACAAATTACCCGCAGAAACGATTTTCGTCAACTTAAGCTTAGATCAGTCAGCTAGTATTAGTTGTAGACGGACGCATTGAATCCAGCGCATCGTGCTGTACCTACCTAAGCCTTTTAGAGTGCGCTGCAAACTATATTCACCACATTAATTTATTAAACACCCTTGTATCGCGCTATCTGGCTCAATACAGGGGGATGTATTTTGAAATTAGCGACTTTGGGCGCATTCTAAGGGTTCTAACATACCTAAAATCGAATTCTACAGCCAGGAAAACCATATAAACATGTTTCCATGTACTAAATTTTTTTGATGAAATTAGACACGCTGAGTTCAATTTTGCTATCAAAAATGCTCTATAAACTCTATTTGTGCCCCAAAATTTGGAAAAATATAGATAAATTGTTCATTTGCCAAAATTCACCGTTAACTGTGCTTCAAGAAAATTCGCAGGTTCATCAGGTGTGACCGTGCCGGCATTAGAGCCATTACCGGACACTAGATACCCATTAATCGGCCCCCGAAGTTCTATTAGGGATGTCTAAACGGTTCATTCACTCCGTTACCTCTCTTAGTTCCTTTTCCACTATTCCATTAGTTTCCTCTTGCGCTAGTACATTGGGTTTCATTTGATATTCCGTCGCCTGAGATGGGGGCCGCGTGACAGCGTTTTATGAAAGTATAGTTTTACTAGGGAACTATAGTTGATACATTACTGGTCGTGCATTAAGGAATAGCATCTTCGAATTAGTCAGTTATCAAACAACTTCGGGCACTATCACTAGCCAGTTTTTGCCTTAGGAGAATTGATAGGCGAATCGGCTTTTATCGAGAATGTTTGGAACTAAAATATATTGCCATATGTTGTACATATCATGAACCACAATATACATACATTCTATTCTTGTTTCGCTTGTTCCTAACTAGTAATTGTCACTGTCGTAATCTAAAATTTTGGCATGCGTTTTGTGCGTCCTACATCATTGCATGCAGAGTGACCTGACCAGTAGCTTCTTCGTTCCCTTTAATAACGCCCTCAGGCTTCGGCTTCTAATCTTCCCGGGAGTACTACAGCGCATAAATCGAGAGACTCCGCTGAGCTTATTTTCCGAGTTGATCCTTATGTCGCCAATGGGACCTGTCGGAGCTGTTTGTCGTTTCCCCAATGATCGCTATTCGACCTGTCTTATTTCATGGCCATTCATCATGATTAAAATTGTTGAAATCATTAATTCTTTGTACCCTTGCACCCTTGTACCTTTATCAATTTGTACTGTTCGTTTTATTCCAGCCTGCGTCTGTACCATATGTACATAGTTTGGACAGTAAAACCAAAAAAGTATAACTTGGTGTCTAGTCTTCGGTTCTGGCAGCGGTTACATCTTCTACATATTTTGTCCTGTTATACTGATCAGCGTTCCATGTCAGGGCCTGTGGATAGTAGATCCCAAGCTCCGATGTGTGGCGTTTGTCGTTAGTATGAATCGAACAAAAGTGGAAAGATGGGAGCACGAGAGAAAGTTTCAGACAAACTCAAAAGTAACACATTCGTGAAAAATAACAAACGCAAACGGTTACCAAATTTATTCGATCAATTTAAACCGGCATAGGAAACCATTTGACTTTCGGCTAACGATAATTCCATCGCGAAAGATACTGAATCCGACTGTGAACTTTCAGGCATCGTCGGAACCCGATGAGGATCCACATTGGTCAAACCTATGCTGAGCCAATTCGTGCTCGAAGAGGCCAAGATCGAACCAAATTTCAGACAGTCCCAACGATATCAGTTTACACACTTAATGCGTACACTAACTTACATGAAGGATTCAATCAAGTTCCGAGTAAAGATCGAGATAGGAAATAGCGGCGTAACATTATGGCATGTGATAAGGTGTCAATGTCAGCCTCCCTGGGTGACCTAAGCAATTATACCACATACTATGCACGTGCGCAGTCAATCGGGCGGGGCACAAGCACACCTCGTGAAGCGCGCCTGGGGTCCGCTATGCTCCATAGCTTCTTGGGTTTGACCATGGAAAGTCGCAAAATTGGTAAAACAGCAAAAGTTTCGGTGCACCCTCGAGGTTATGATAACTGGGGATGTTGTTGTTAAGAAGCCATGTAGCTGCGTCCCGTTATTACACGAATAAATCAAAGGTCCTTTCGTCTTGAAATAGACTGAACATTTCAATATCTTGCAGACATAATACAGCCAGCATTATAACCATGACCTTGGCATAAGCTTTAAAGTCAATATATTGTTTTTGCAGAAACATTTGTCGAGTGCCCAGTATCCTAAACGCCTCGGCCTAGTCAGAAATATGTTTAAAAATTCTCGACTGAAGAAGATATTAGTATATATATGTATTTACAATAGTACAAAATAGTATGTTCTGCAAACGCGTGGTTAGTCGCTTTAAGTGTAAAACATAAACTGGTCTTGAAAATGAAAAAGTTAGAGCAGCTGTCAGCAGTTGCTGCTGTTTGATGAAAATGCCAGATAACTTTAATATCTTTTGTTATTAAAATATTGACTTAATTGAAATCATAGCATCAAAATATAAAACAGCAAATGCCCAAATCCCGAAGTTTTGTAGATTCACTTTACAATTAGCATAAGGTTGACGACGTCAAATTTAAGCACAGTATTGCATATTTAGAATATTCTTTGAATTTATATATATATTTGCGCATTTCGAAAAACTGTTTTGGGCTGCCCAAAAATATTTACGGGAACCACGTTTAATAACTTACAGCGAGGGCACAGTTTAAAGTTGAGTGCATACATTGTACATCCGATCGACCAAATGAAAAACCTTTAACTTTATTTAACTAGATTACAGTACTATTTACCAAACATACGTTGTAACTGTAATAATGGCTGCTATGTAATATGTTTAGTTTCTTACGCTTAATCTCATCTTCGCTCGCTCTACAAGGAGCTCTAAAGATCCAACCAGTAGCTCAACGATACCTCAATGGGTAGTAAACATGACTTTAGCACGAGTATTCGGGATTCCATCATCGAGGCGACCAGTAATTGTTCATCGATAGTCAAAATGTAAATTACCTCATGACGTAAAGGGTTGACAGTAAAATATTTGCATCGACAATTTGATAGCTGTTCATTATATCTGTACTTTCGATTCAATTATAGCGGACAATATTTGCACGATAAAAGTGATGTGGTAGAATCGTCAATTCCCGAATTTCAGATTTTCAAACTCCAGATTCCAAACTTCCGACCCGAATCACAAATTTCTGATTCTCAAATTCCTGGTCCCCAAAATCAAAATTCCAAATTTCAGGATCCTAAGTTCTCAATTTTAATTCACAATTTACAAATTCTCAATTCCTGGTTCCAAATTTTCTTATTTCGAATTCGAAAAAATCCCGATTGCCAAATTCTCGGCTACAGAAAATTCCGATTCTCAAATTCTCAATTCCTGATTCCCAAATTCGCGAATTCCAAATTTTTCTTCCCAATTACCAAATTCAAACATTCGTGGTTCCTATATTCTTAACTCGTTGTTCCTAAATTCTAGAATCCCAGATCCCCAACTCCCAGGTTTCCAAATTACTGATTACGGAATTTCGATTTCCAAATTCCCGAATCCGGAATATTCGCTATTGTCACATCATCGATTCCCAAAGTACCGATTTTGAAAGCTATCAATTCCCAAATTCCAATTCCTAAATTCACGATTCACAAATTTCCGATTGCCAAAGACCCAATTCTATATTGCTGATTGCCATTGTTCCGATTCGCAAATTCTCTATTGCCACGTTCCGATTCGCAAATTCACTATTCCCAAACTCCAGACTCTCAAATGCGGAATTCTTAATTTCCCGATTTCCAAATCCATTATTCCCAGGTTTACGATTCCCAATTCTCAAATTCCCGACTTACACATTCGCAATTCATACATTTTTAATTCTCAATTTCCAAATTCCCGATGCTCGAATTTCTGATTCCCATATCCCTGATCCAAAATGTTTATACTTGATTGAAAAATTGTTAGCTTCAAATTTCGCGGGAAGCTGTGAAGCCTCAGCTTGGGGATGGCTCGATAACCTATAGTCTGACTCGTGACGCCATATGGGTGTAATGCATCCCCCAACATTTTTAAATTTGCTAACATTTTCTCAAGTTTTCCTTTTCGCAACCTTTTCCACTTTCTCAGCATTTTGCAGTAAACCGAGTTCTTCATTTTCCAAGTTCCCTCAGTAACATGTTCGAGTTTCCTAAATTCCCCGTTTGCCACATTTTCCATTTCCCAATTCTCCTGTTTCTCGAGTTTTCCCTTTACCAGCCTTTTCCAATTTACCAACATTTTCCCGTTTCCAGAATTTTCCGAGTTTTCTGTTTTGCAATTTTCCATATTTACCAGTTTGCCACATTTTCCAGTTTTCCGATTTTCCTGTTTCCCAATTTTCCTGTTTTCTTAGCTTTTTCAGTTCGTCAACATTTTCCCGTTTCCCAACATTTTACCGCTTCCTAAATTTCCCGAGTTTCCCATTTTCCATATATATTTTACAATTTCCCGTTCCCCATGTTTCTCCAATGTTCCATTTCCCAACTTTTGACATTTTCCCGTGTACTGAATGTCCCACATCTTCCAGTTTCTGTAGCTTCCCGTTTCACATATTTTCCAGTTTCCCGATTTTCTGGTTTCCCACATTTTCAAGTCTCCCAGTTTTCCCGAGTTTCCTGTTTCTCAACTTTATGCAGTTTCCAAACACTTTCCTATTTCTCAATCTTACCGTTTTTGTATTTTACAGTTTCCAGATTTTCCTGTTTCCCAACCTTTTCCAGTTTCCCAACATTTTCCCGTTTCCCAAGTCTGCCGTGTTCTACATTTTCCAGATTCCAAATTTTCTCGTGTCCCAAGTTTCCCGTTTCCTACATTTTCTAGTTTGTCAACCTCTTCCGTTTCCCAATCTTTTACGGGTTCCCTACATTTTCCTGCTTCTGGTTTCCCACATTTTCGAGTTTCTCCACATTTTCCGGATTCCCGAGTTTCCCTTCTATTTCCCATGTTTTCCAGGTTCTCAGGATTTTTCAGTAAACCGAGTTTCTCATTTCCCAAGTTGTTTGAGTTTCTTAAGTTAACCTTTTGCCACATGTTCCATTTCCCAATTTTCCTGTTTCTCGAGCTGTTCTTTTACCAGCCTTTTGTAGTTTATCAACATTTCCCGTTTCCCAAATTTTCCTAATTTTGTATTTCCCAATTTTTCCCGTTTCCCACATCTTCCAGTTCTCGCATCTTGTTGTTTCTCAATTTTCCCGTTTTTCTAGCTTTTCCAGTTCATAAACATTTTTCCGTTTCCCAAGTCTTCCGTTTCCTACATTTTTCAGTTTCTAAATTTTCCCGTGTCTCAACCTTTTCCGGTTTCCTTACATTTGCCCGCTTCCGCTTTCCCACCTTTTCCAGTTTGTCAAAATTTTCTGGTTCCCCGAGTTTCCCTTCCCGTTTCCCACATTTTTCAATTTCTCAATATTTTCTGGGTCCCAAGTTTCCAGTTTCTCACATTTTTTAGTTTTATAGTTTTCGGGTTTCCCGTTTCCCCATGTTATGCAGTTCCCAAACAGTTTTCCATTCACCAAGTTTGTCATTCCGCAATCTTTTCCAAAGTTTCTGAACATTTTCAAATTTCCAGAATTTCCGCTTTCCCAAGCTTTTCCAGTTTAGTAGCATCGTGTAGACGCTGTTCGTGGTCGCTGTTTTGCGATTTATCATCGCATTTTTCTGACCGTGTACACAAGAAAACAAGATATTACCAACCGCGTTTGCGTATACTAAAATACCGATATAGACCGCGAACATTGCTGTTCCAATTCAGTATGTCAACGCGAGCATTTGGTGAACGCGGACAACCGTGCGAAGTGGACATCCATTCGTATTTTGCAGAGCTTTGTTCGCGTTCATTAAAAATGCGAATGGCAATGACAGAAATATGAACCCGAACGATGTAGCTCGTGATGTTAACAAAAAACACCATGCTATATACACTATTGATAATTAAGTCCACACGAATTATCAACAGTGCATAAGGAATGTGTCGAACTTACAGCAGACGAATATAAATACGTTTTGTATGTTACGAACGTTATTGAGTATAACCTTATTTAAGTTTGCGAGCCTCAAATCTAGCGTGGGCACGGGCCTCGACAGCCGTAGGGCGTTTGCGGACGCAATAATCCACCGTGGACAATTGAAGAAATTTCACGGCCGTCGGTCAGAAATTTTCTACTGTTAACAGTAGCGAATGTCGAATTTTTGCTAAGAAAGATAGTAAATTCGTATTGTAACAAGCACGAGTATCTAGGCAGTCAGCCATCCATTGGCGGTCGCCCAGCTGTTGTGCTGTCGGCCATTGGCCCACAGCGGGACGTTTGATATCAAAGGCGTCCGTTGGTCTGCCGAAACGTTTACCGGTCGGCCGTTTGGCTTCAAAATCCGCCATTGCACAGGCGTTGCACTCAAAACACACCGGACATTTTAGTTATGTGGAGGGTAGCCTGAACTTAACGTCAATTATGCGGAGGATAAGTTTGTACCAATTTTGTGAGCTAAGTTAGCTGAACAAGATGGTTGTCCAGCTAAACCTACAGAAAAAAGGGCCTAACCTATTCACGCTTGATTTGTCTCCCCGTATGTTGGTTTACACCAATAACGAAAAAGTTATCGTTGATACACAAATAATATCCGTACATGTCGAACGTTTCCAAAAATAGTTGTTTTTGTGGCTCGTAGGCCCATTCAAAATCCATACTGATCAACTAAATAATGACAATATCAGCACACTATGTGAAGCCACATAAAGTATGATTTGCTCTATAATATGAGCATAATGTCACCCATAAAGTTGAAGTGTTTGCAAGATTTGTTTTCGGCTCTCGTGGGCTAATTTATGAACCGCATTTCACCCCAATCCTGCATCCTAAAATCAATGTAGCATAATATTATATATACGGTCTTATAGAGGTTTTTGACTGTATGAAAGTAACCTGAATTGGCTGCATATCTTTTCCATTTTTCCCGTTTTCCGAGCTTTTCCGGTTCATCAACATTTTCCCGTGTCCCAAGTTTTCCGGTTTCCCTACATCTTCCCGCTTCCGCTTTCCCACATTGTCCAATTTCTCAGCATTTTCTGGTTCTCAAGTTTCCCCACTATATTAGTTTTATAATTTTCGGGTTTCCGCTTTCCCAAGTTATGCAGTTTCCAAACAGTTTTCCGTTTCCCAAGTTTCGAGTTCCGCAATCTTTTCCAAAGTTTCTGAACATTCTCTCGTTTCGAATTTCCACTTTCAAAACCTTTTCCAGTACCCCAGCATCGTGTAGATACTGTTCGTGGTCGCTATTTTGCGATTTATCATGTCATTTTTCTGACCGTGTACACAGGAAAACAAAAATACCAATCACATTTGTTTGCGTATACTACAATATGGACATAGACCGCGAACATTGCTGTCTGATTCAGCAAGTCATTTGGTGAACGCGAACAACCGTGTGAAAAATACAAATGCACGCGAACGCAAATTCCGTTCGTACTTTGCAGAGCCCTTGTTCCTGTTCATTAAAAATGCGAATGACAATGACAGAAATGTGAACGCGAACGATGTAGCTCGTGATGTAAACGATTAAACAACCATGGTATATACACTATTGATACAATCAACAGTCCATAAAGAACGTGTCAGACTTACTGCAGACGACTATAAATACGTTTTATATGTTACCAGCGTTATTGAGTAAAGCCCTCATTAGCCTTGAGCCTCAAGTCTAGCGGTGGGCACCGGCCTCAACAGCCGTAGGCCGTTTGCATACGTAATAATTCACGGCCGGCAATTGAAGAAATTTTATACTGGCAATGGAGCTTTTTTACTGTACGAAATTAACCTGAATAAGCTGCATATCTCCATTCGTTGTAGATGCACAGCCGACAAAAAGAACTGAAGTCTATATGAACGAACAAAACAATTAAGATCCGTTTGGATAGTTATATACAAAAATTCGGAACCGGAAATTTGGAAACCGAAATTGAAAACAGAAAATTTGGCAGTTGTGAATTGGTAATCGAAAAGCTGGGAGTTAGCAATTATGGAAATCGAAAATTTTAAATTTGGGAATCACGAGTCAATAATTCCGGAAACGGGGACTGGAGAATCTGGAACTACGGATTTGATAATCCAGAATTTATTTGGGAATTCCCAAAGTCCCAAGCACATTAACATTTCAGGCTTAAAACCTGCTCGTATAGAAACCTTAGCTTAGGCTAAGACCAAGGTATATCGAGAACGGCATATCATGCATTATATTTCGGTCCCTAAAGTTGACATGGGCTAACTATAGGATCAAGAATTTCGATATTCGAGAATCAAAAATTCCGGAAACGAAGACTATGAAATGGTGGAACTGCAAATTCGAGAATGTTTGAGTAGGAAATTCCCAAAATTGCAATTATAATAGTATAACGTTTAAGGCAAATTATGTATTTATAATTCCTGCGGAATTTGGGAAACTCCACAGCTTAAGTTTGGCCGCATATGCTTGCTCGCTTCTTGTGTTTATCAAGCATTTTTTCACGATACACAAATTATGTACACGGTAAAATAATTTTATCAGTTACTTTCGTATATCACCCCAGCCACGTCGTTATTTTCATACACATAAAGCTTGCGTTCCCACAAAATACAGTATCTCGTTCGCGAAGCCAAACCGGCCGACACACATATATGATTATGTTTAATGTCTCGAAGTTTGGCCGAAACATACCAATCCATTTACTAAAACTTAGTACACTGTGCGGAAATTTTTTAAAACAAAATGCTAACCAATTGGGGCTAGGAAATGGCACTAGCATTACGTAGATTTTTCATCTTTTAGTCAACAGCTTTGGATATGCTTTTTAGGTAACTATCCGGCTGCACAACTAAAAACGCATTTATGCAACCAACCTCCAGCCTTCAACTTAGCATTTGCGATTACGCTCAATTCAGTTCACTTCCGATACAGTTTACTATTTGACACGAGGTGTATTAACAACCGTATAGTTACAATACACAATACGTAATTAGCGCAAGGTACCAGAACAAATATTCCAGGGAAACTGAGACCATGTAAAAACTGGTTCACTGTCGTGAAATTCAACCGCTCGGGTTCAGCCTGCCCGCATATTTTCAAGGTATTCGAAAACAGCTATATGCAAGACTAGCTGAAATAACGCCGTTTGAGGAAAGTGAAATCTATGAACTTTTGCGAAAAGGGTAATCGCGGAGCCCCGCCGATTACAGGTTCAAGTCTTGAGCCCGTGGATAAACGCTTTCACAATGATGCATGTTCACTGGTGACAGCTATTGTCGAAACGACTGGCTCCGTAGTGCCGTCAAAAGGCATAGTCGCCAATTAATGACCAACGTCCAGAAAACTCTCTTTTAACACCCATTTGTCTAAATAACCAGGCGATTTCATTTCGTGGGAGTTTGGTTTACCTTTATTGGGCAGTGATCGTTGTCATCGATATAACGAAATTATTCCTTTTCTAAGCGCTGTTTAAAAAAGTAGAAATTTGTTCCAATTACAGGCTGCTATCTAAAAGCCTGTGTTAATGAGCATGTATCTGAGAAACTAAGATATTTGTGCAAGCAGTAAAGGAACGGGGACATTCCCATATCACTAAAATATATAGTAGGCTCAGCTAATCTCGTCACTTGTTATTTCTAGGCTGGATTTGTTGCATGCTATCGACACACGTTAAAACAAAAACGTCATAATATAAATATGATTTATGTTGCTAAATTACATAAGATTTTGTTCAATATGTCATAGTCACGTGACAGATTCAGCCATTTTACTGAAAGCGTAAAAAAATATTATAAAGGTATTTTAGTTAGATCGCCATTTTTGCTGCCCGAAAACTTCCCAAATCATTGTGTTTTCCCATAAAAATTTACTTTTATGTTAAAATTCTGAAAATAACTGTCGAAATGCTGGAGCTCGACTAAAATTTGCCGGTGTTTAAAAATTTTACCAATTCGGGTAATGCCGCCCCTTTGTTGGGTAAACCAGTCAGCATGTTTAATACTATACAACACTGTTATAATTTGTTACACTATGGCTAATTATATATATATACTTCATATTTTGCATTTTTGGTTAGATGGTTTTATTCATTTATCATACTTTATATTTGCTGCGTTACAGTATATTTTGCGTTTATCTAGTTTTATGTTCTGAAATTTCTGTGACCGGATTACCCGTCGATTTGACGGGCTTAGCCGAATGAGCGATAACGCTAAACATATATAAGCATCTAAAAGCGACAGGATTAGCCGAGCCTACTATACGTCGCCTTAAAGATTTTGCCTTAGCGGCGGATTAGACCTGGATCGTTCAGCTGTGTTCCAAAAGCTCCTGTAAACGTCGCTGAATTCGGGTAAACATAGTTGACTACTTCATTTAATGAGCGTGTCGACTGAAATGACTCGACCAGGAAGGCAGCGGGTTTCAGAAATGTTATATATTAGTGCGGATATGAGGATGGTTTCATTAAATTTGAGGAAGATAATTCACTAAATTTGAAGATGCAACAACCAGTTATGCACGAATAAACAGCATAATCAAAATTAACTTTGAAAGGCTAAAAATTTAACGAACTGAAAATTTGCCATTTTCTACTTCAGATCAAAAATACAAAGCGCCAGCAAGTGACGAATTCCCAATCACCATCGCATGAGCAAACCGTACCGCTCAGTACATACCCTGGAATTATACGGCTAACACCATGAAATAGCAGGGATTCACGATAACTCAACAGGGTAATACATAAATTTATGTCAATGATCGTGGCTCTTAGCGGTTTCTATGTCCGACATTGACACAGGCTTAGTGTGTACGAGATATTAATACAAGGCTTACTTTTCGAAGCTCTGACTAAAATTCGAACTGTGAAACGGAGCGTGCATGGTTCATCAAGTGGTATTTTTGTGAAATCACTTGTAACAGGCCTTGTTTGATGTATATACAGGTGTACTACACTAATACATCTGTAACCCTGAACCTATTGAAAACCCTAAAACCACATCAACCCTAAACCAATCAAAAACTGAAATCACACGAAGCATTCGTGCTAGTCTCTAAAACCGAACATCATACTCAGCAGTAAAAACCATATAGACCATTCTCAATTCGTAACCAAATTTTATTCTGGTAATCGAGTTCATTGACCCTAAATCCAATGAAAACATCTGAAAAGATATAAAATGTTCTGGTGGACTCTAGATAACAAAGCCGTTAAACCAATAAACCTTTTGACACCCTGCCAGCAATATATAACTAAACAAATGGAAAGTCAATACATTTTAGAAATTGGGTTCGTCGATTGAAAACCTAGGAAAAAGTATAATATAGTCAAGTTTGACCCAAAATAGCTAAACCATCGTATTCAACGCGTTTGATAAACTAATGGACGCTCGTTGTAAGGTAAAAACACGCAACAACATGTCGAACTTCTGTCGATATTTCTGGCAAAGGGACGGCTACCGTATTCGAGCTACCCATGGAGTGGTCGCACAAAAAGTCATGGCCAGCAAAGTTGTAGTTATTGGTGAGCTGATTCCGCTAGTGGTTTCACTTTTTCGATGGGAATCCTGTCCCGAGATATGGGTTGCCGAAAACCCGTGGCCGTATGGGCAAATAATCCTTAAAGAAATATTTTTTTGACATTTGGATCCCGAAGATTGGGTCGGAGCTATTCGCGTTCAATATCTCCCTCGTTTTTGCAATCGACAAAAATTATCGAGCTCCATCAACCCGAAGAGGAGTTATGCGCGACACAAGCAGATAAAAATGAAATTTTCACGATTTCCCCCTAGCGCCCTCAGTGGAAACTCCGCTCGCTCCGTTTCGATAGACGAGCTGTACATTTATCGCTAGAACGCATCAAGACAAAAATTTTGAGCAATCGTGAAACCGATCCCACCACCCGCTGCTGAGTCATGATGATCAAATGCTACATAGTGAAATTTTTGCACTAGCTATGTAATCTTAATTAAATGACACAAGGGCCTACTACCAACGGTAGTTGGCAATAAGAGCCTAAGTGCCGAATCAATACAGACGGCAAGGTGTAACCAAATACCTTTGGTAACGTTGTGACAAAAGGTTATCACCACTTAAATGTTCTGGGTAATGATGAAACATTTCAACCCAAGTCCCATTCTGCCTCTGACGATTTTATCTCAATTTTATGGGATCTTGACATATATCAGAAAATTAGGCTCATATAACCCTCGATTCGGCCAAGGTTTGAGCCGACACCCTATTTTGAAGCCTCCCGAAGCCATGGGTTCAAATATTGATGACATGACATATCACATTGTGCAAACATGATGAGGAATCAGTATTGTAAGGGCGAAACCAGCCTAGGTGGCTGATTATATAATCTCTATTGTGGCCTATTCTTTGCTCAAAATTACACAATCAATTCTAACGCTAACTAATATGATAAATTTCACCAAAAAGTAGATCTGTTTGCTTATAGTGCCTAAATAATACTACCATATGATTTGAATGCAGATCAATAGATAATGAGCCTTTTGTTGTGTCATCACCGCATTAACAACGATGAAGACGGACAAAGGCCAGTATTCTATATGGAGAAGAAAGCGCCATTGCGCAACTACCCAGTGCCTTTATCAGGGTGATCTGGCTTCAACGTTAACAGGCGAAGCGATTAATTCTTACTAGCCGTATAGTGGGGATACTTGACAATATGCATTTTATTGAGTTTAGGGTGACTGGTGTAACCAACTTTGACTGGGCGGATTGATTCGCCCAATAGTTCATTATTTTGAAATCCTATCTGTTTCGAAAAATTATGTTTTATATTGCATCCTGACAATCGGTGTCAATAACTGTCCAATTGTCCATCTTGTAGAGCAAATAGGCACCCATAAAACAATAATCTAAACCGTTTGCTATGCTGCTCTTTTAGGATGTGGATTTCGATCAAAAGTGGTTTTTAATGCGATCATAATACTCAAAGCACACGAAAACGTCAATAAATATGTCCGTAGCCGCTCGGGCTATATCTGTTTTTGGGTATCGTTTTGTAAAGCTTTTTATGCTCTATATATATGCACATTGTGTGTCTCAATACACAGTAACCATGTATATATCCGCACCTATTCATGCAACGTGATTGATGCTTAATTCTTTGTGAAGTTCACGTCTGTTAGATTATACATTCTACAACCCCGTGGCGATAATGCAAGCTATTAATACGTTGGCAGTGCTTTCACTTTAATCTTAACAGCACTTCACTTGACCCATAATCTTAATGAGACAAATCTCTATCTTCTTGTTTAGTATTAATATAGGCGTCAGTCGTTTTGTTGGATAGGACAGCAATGTTTTGAATAAAGTGTTCATTAGTGTCGTTGTTTTGTCCACAAATTCTAGCGGAAAACGTAAACCAAAAACAGAAATTTCCAGCGTGAAAACTATATCGTACTGTCACAGCAAGAAATAGGCACAAAAATAATTGATCGACATTTCGACGGACTTAGTTTAAACGAAATTTCGATTAAACGACTTTTCAATATATTTATATTTTTGGATTTCCAAGCAGCTAAAGTAGTAACTCGCAGAGCGACTGGAAACGGAACGACTGTGGCTATTCTGAGCATATTAACTAATTTTTCGTTCCAAATTCAGGTCCCACGTCCCATGATAGCAATATACTGACATTACTTCAATCACAACCTTATGGTTATTTTATGCATGAGTAAACTTAAAGTGCGCCCCCTACCATCCCCTTCTGTCATTAACGATTGGCGATCGCTTGTTCGGCGTACTAGATTATTAACAAAAATTACCCCGTTCATATTTTAAAACCTGCACGTAACATGTTAAGTTAGCGAACTACACGTATTATCAATAATATAACGAAATGTGTAGGGTAACGAAAAAATGCGGAACGCTAGTTGCCACATTGTGCGTTGCGAAGCGAATTTGGCCAAATAGCAAATAGGTGCATTGTGTTAGCGAATGGAAATTACACCGTTTTGCAATTAGTAATTGCAATTGCACTTAGCAATTCGATCTGCGTTCGCGAATGGAAATTTTTGAATTTGTAATTGGGTATTGCAAAGAATTCTTTGTTCGCTAACAGTTTTGTACATAGTATCAAAAGGGGATGGTAGGGGGCACCTTTTAAGTTTGCTCATGCATCAGTCATTTATCAAAACAGAAGACTTTATTTCTTTTTCCAGTGACCAAAAAGACAATAACCTACTATTGAGATTTATATATCACCAAATTTTAAGAAAAACCAGCGCGAAAGCCGGCCTTCGGTCCGCTTCGCGCCGGTAGTATGGCAGAATGGGCATGCGGCCCCGTTTTTCGCAAACAGTATTTTTTAAGTTATGATATTTGTAAAAAAATACAAAATTACTCTGTTTTTTCATCCCTCGTTTGGTATGTGTTAAAATAGCGAAAACACTATTACACGCTTACGGATGTGTCAAAATGTCGAAAACAGTATCATACCCTTACGGATATGTCAAAATGTCGAAAACAGTATCGCACCCTTACGGATGTGTCAAAATGATAAAAACACTATTATACCCTTATGAATGTGTTAAAATGTCGAAAACACTATTATACCCTTATGGATGTGTTAAAATGTCGAAAACACTATTATACCCTTATGGATGTGTTAAAATGATGAAAATTTGGGGGTACATCCCATTTACAACAGCTCGTCGATACTTTCGGCACGTCTTAAAGAAATGAAACAAAAAAGATTGTCAAAATCCATGAAGCAGTTGAAAAGTTACATCATGAAAACCAATAAAATGACACTATTTTGTTAATTCAAAGGGGGGTGGGTTGTGAAAACAGCGTAGAGGATGCCAAAAAATAGTGTCAGTGCATTCACATATTCGATGTCCTATCCAACAAAAAACCCCATAAAAATCCATAAACGGTTTTAAAATCATGGTCAAAAATATGTGACAAACCCAAAACTTGGGACACACAGACAGACATACGGCAATTACATTATAAGATAGTTTAAAGGGGGTCCCCAAGTAGGGGGTACATCCCCTTTGCAAAACTTTGTCGATACTTTGGGCACGTTTTAAAGAAATAAAACAAAAAAGATTGTCAAAATCCATGAAACAGTCGAAAGGTTACATCATGAAAACCAATAAAATGACACTATTTTTTAATTCAAAGGGGGTGGGTTGTGAAAAAAGTGTAGGGGATGCCCAAAAATAGTGTCAGTGTATTCCCATATTCGATGTCCTATCCAACAAAAACCTTATAAAAATCCATAAGCGGTCTTAAGTCATGGTCAAAAATATGTGACTGACACAAAAATTGGGACACACAGACAGACATACGACATTACATTATAAGAAAGTTTAAAGGGTGTGTCCCCCAATTAGGGGTACATCCGCTTTGCAAAAGTTCGTCGATACTTTTGGCACGTCTTAAAGAAATGAAACAAAAAAAGTTCGTCAAAATCCAGGAAGCAGTTCAAAAGTTACACCATTAAAACGTATAAAATGACACTATTTTTTTATTTCAAGGGGAGTGGGTTGTGAAAAAACATAAGGGGTGCCCAAAAATATTGTCCCTGCATTCCCATATCGATTTCCTACCCAACAAAAAACCGCATAAAAATCCATAAACACTTTCAAAAGTTATGATCAAAAATATGTGACAAATCCAAAACTTGGGACACATAGACATACGGCAATTACATTATAAGATTATAATTTGAAAAGTGATTTTTACGCAGAAAGACCCCTAAGACTTAGCAACTGTGATTTGTACATAGTGTCAAAAAGGGATGGCAGGGGGCGCCTTTTACTCATGCATTAGTCATTTATCAAAAAAGAGGACTTTATTTCTTTTTACATTGACCAAAAAAAACAATAACTTACTATTGAAATGTATAAATCACAAATTTTACGAAAAATTATAATTTGAAAAATGATTTTTACATAGACCGTTCGGTTTGATCTCCATACATTTATATTGGAAATGTGGCGAAATTTGGCTATTTCCGGCGCTAAAAGTTTTCTCCGGCACCGTCGCGCAGAGTTAGTAACATAGCAGATAGAGTTAAAACACTGAAATCAAATTGTTTAAAGGGGTGAATAACCCCTATAATCCCATAGTTCACACCAAACAAAAAAATTGAAATATAAATTTTTTCACTTTTTTGGGGTAACTAACATCATACAACATTTTTAGCACGAAAACACATCTCTTGCAAAAATGCATAACAGCGAAGTTGGAGCACTCGATGAAACGAGTTCGAACTTTTAAAAAGCAAGTTTTTGCCTGTTGGGTGTGAACTATTTGACTATAGGGGTATGCAACCCTATAATCCAGTTGATTTCATAGTCTTAACTACTTATTGGAGGTGTTATTACCACTGCGCGACGGTGCCAGACCAAAATTTTGGCACCAAAATAGTGAAAATTCATCACTTTCAAAAAAGATGTAGGTAATCGAACGTGTCTATAGGTATTCGCTGTAACTAAATACGATAAAAGCAATAACTGCGCCGTTTACATCAATTATGCAAGTCTTAGGGTCCCTACTACGTAAAATCATTTTTCAAATTTAAATTTTTCTTAAAATTTGCGATTTACAATTTCAATAAGTTTTATCTTTTTGGTTATTGGAAGAAGAAATTGAGACATCTTCTTTTTTGATATAGGACTAAAATGAACGTAACGTTGTCATTGAAATGTCAGTATAACTGCTATCATGGAACTTTAAGCGGACTTAGGGACCTGAATTTGGAACGACCAAATGCTCAATAAGCGCAGAGTAGCACACTCGTTCCGTTTCCCATCGTTTTGCAAGTTACAAGTTTAACTTAAGATTAAGTTATCCATTTTTCGCGGCAAGGCCCTTATGTCGCAAAAGATCGATACTTAAATGGCCAAATTATAAAATGTGACCCTTGACCCTTTGGCACCCTGTCCCGGAAGACGTGGCCGGCAGGTTTAGCGTCCAATGAAAAGGCGCAAATAGACTGCATTTGTGATCAAATAAAAATTGTAAAGATCTAGCCAGTGATTAGTCACGATCTCCGCGGATGGTCAAAAAAAGAAATTAAGATTTTTGCGGCTAGCGAAGCTATAAGAGGAAACGCCACTCGGCTAGTTTAAATAGATTTCAAATTTATAAATCTTCGATTAAACGAAATTACAACCGATTGAGATATCGATCGATTTCGATTGCAGTCATTTTGTCCAGGACTGTACGTAAATGATTGGTATTAAAACTCTGCGCAGGATCTGTGAAATGTGACAACAAAATATGCATAATATAATACTGAGATAAAACAAAAGCCAAAAACTAACTATGTATTATCTATACAACTCATTAATGTAGCGTATCCGCCCAAATCTAGTTTTGCAGTTAAATTTTCGCATTTTCCATGAATTTCTAACATTGTTTTGACACGGTTTCCGTCATATAGAGAAATCTACAAGCGCAGGAAACACTATTATAGCCGTGTACGATCATGTTTATAATAAGAGAATTATTTTATTAAGTCCTATGTGTGGCTTGTGTATTTTGATCAGGATTAGTTCAGCACCCCGCCAGTTAAAACAAGCTTCAAACAGTAAATAAAATGGCTGACATGAAAAATTTATAAGGGTCATTTCACGACACCATGTAATTTTGAAACACCACTTTTGAAGCCAAAATGAAACGTTTTCGTGCGTACAGTGTTTAGACTCCTTCCGCCATAAAAAACCCTGAATTATTCGAATATCGATGTCTCTATGCAAAACGAGCTACCTGAAACCTGCTACAGGGGTCGCAAAGAGTTCCCCTGGGGGTCAAATTTTAATCCGAAATAAGTCATTATTCTGTAGGGTAACGCGATGACATGTGAACCATGGTCTGTTTGTATGCAAGTCAGACCAAAAGGGTCACGGGCAAAACATTTGGACGACTTGCGACCTAAAATTGGTACAGCTAGGGCCCTTTTATGGTTAAAAATCGACCAATTTAGAACAAGCCTGTCGTAGAAGTTTTTCTAGCGCAACAGAGACAGCACCCACTGATACCATTTTATGCTCACAAACCAACCATGCGTGGGAGATGTACGACAAAAAATTTCAGGCAGATCCTCATGCCTTGTAAAAATTGGCACCCCGATATGTGTTAGCCGGGGGGGGCTACACTTGAGGTCGGAGAGGGAGTTACATTTCAGGTCAGAAGGGCTACACCTTCCTACGACATACATTGCGTGAAACTTTGGCTACTTCTAGAAATTCTAGATTTATTATAACACGCTGCTGCTGTAAAACAAACACAATTGATCTATGATTAGCTTGCATTTAGGTGATCATGCCAAGAACAATGCGAAGAATAGATGTGAAGGCAGGCAGAAGGGTTCCCTAGCTACCCAGTTAACAGCACGACACGGCGGTGCAATGATGATGAACGTATACTAAAATGTTTCTTGCGACCTTCGGTTTCTATGTTTCTATCCGGCCTATCGTAAGATTGTATGCTAAATTTGGCTTTTTAAATTTAATTTTCATCAGGTCGGGGGGGGCTACATTTTGCATACTCCATTTTTGGCACTTTATGACCTTCGACCTCATAATCAAACAACACATGGACAGACGCTGATATTCTTTTTTCCAATAACACCTGTACTGATTACGATTACCGTTACATAGCATTTTTGGCGCTAGTGCACTTTGACGTTACTTAACAGCGCATGCAAGCTGCCAGATTTGACCTTGGTCGGGGGGCTACATAATATCACGAAAAAAATTTTCCGACGCTTGACGTCAGCTTCAGTGTCGATGCTTACTCCCAAGTTTTCGCGGAAATATTAGCAAATATCAAAGGATCACACTGAAACGAAACACATTTTATGTATCACGTGCAAGCGATACGGCGAACGTTTGTAGTGGGACATGTGTTTTAGGCTTTATTTGGCCAACCCGGTTTGAAGGCCTCTGGCTTGCTGTTAGGGGTACAGAGGTCCACCATACCTCATTATGACCGTAGGACATGCTATTACTAAATCTCACACCGACATTATATTTCCTTCCAAAAGACTGATGGTATGGGTCAAAAAGTGCGATGAAATGACTAAAATGACATGGTTTTGTGAAATGACCCATAAATTGTCCCCGTGGACCCAAATATTCTATGAATTGTTGTTTTTTATTTTACAAAACTGTAATTTCGAGGAAGTATTCAATTTCCGTGGAAGCGGGCACCCTGGCCATGACACAATATGAAACTATATTGTACATAAAATTCATTAATAATCATTGAATTCTCAAGTGAAAACCTGAATTTATAAGTTGGAGATGCACATCAAGTTGGAAACGTCCATGTGGGCTTGTCTCTGAAACCTGAAAATGTCCAATACAAAAGGATATGGAGCTGCTCTTCAGACTCGTATCGTAGAAACGTGCACCGTTAAGGTTATGGTTGAGCACGCATCGGCCGCCAGTAGTAAATAGCGAATCAGCTGAGTTCTGCCACCCATAACAGTAGGTACAGGTGAATATGCAACAAATGTGCGGTATATACTTATATAGAAACACGTATACCAAAATAAAGTTACAATTCTCGAGGCGATATATCCGACAATCGATCGGTTAAAATTGGGATTTTTTGTTCAAGACATAAATGCAGTTTTTCATGATAATTGTTTACCGTCCACGCGATAACATACAAACCACGCTCACGCCATTTCTTCACATAGTTTCTATAAAACAACTAATAATACAACAGTACCAGTAACGCCTTGAGACCAAGAGATTGAAGTAGCAACACAGCTGGACCACACAATCACCACCGTAAAATATAGCAAACAACTCACTTATGTGAAAAAGTTATTCCCACCGCAGCAAAGAATTTCAAAATTTATTTTACCGTCTTATTGAATATAGCCATGACAAGCAAGTGATAAACGCGGAAGCACACACATAAAATCGCATTATAGTTAATTGGATAGATCGCTTCTTTAGGGTGTCACTGACACAATACGTTAATTTGAGCTAAACTGTTTCATAAAAAACCAGCAATATCAAGCGATATTTTTTCAGTTATTGGAAAGATTATTACAATACACTACGGTTCAAGTAGGCTTGCTGTTAATTTAAGCTTTCGCGAAAAAGCGAAATGTATAACCGCATTATTTCGGTGCACCATTGGTAACCTGTAGACAACACTGGATATACATAATACAGGAAATTAGTACACGTAGTCGCATAAAACATTGGCCGAAATTGTCTAATGTCTTACGGAGACCCAAGTGGTCCGGTACCACGTACCAGATGTCAGTTCCGCGCAGCACCGAAAGCAGTGTCAATGATTTCACATACTATCCAAGCTGAAATAGTCACAACTCCACTGCACCAAGCATCCGGTGGGCAAACAACCATAGAGTTTTGACAGCAGTTCCTTTGATAAGAAAACAATTAAATTGCCAAATTTTGGCATTGACGCTCGGTATATCTTATTTAGTAATATTAATATTGAATAAATATTTCGGGGCTAGAATTGATCCATCGAAAGCGTGGCGCGCTATGACTAGGTCAGGCCGACAGAGATTGGAACAGCTTTTACCTATTCCTGAAGAAAAGAGTAACTTACGATCGCACAACTCAAATTTTTCCACGGTTTGCCTTACATACATTATTTGTGTGCAGCGCTCGATATTTTGTGGTTTATAGATGTTTCAGGCACTTTTCAGACAGTTTAGCGAAGCAATAAAAAGGTAACCTTTCCCAGAAACAACAATTTAAAACACATTAAAAATATGAAATTAGAAACGCAAAATTTAAAATTAAATTGCAGATAACCTTAGACAAAATCAGGTCTGCGAATACATAAGCAAACATATGACTGAAAAAGCTATAATTTATTACGATCATACAGTACGTCTCCATATACATCGCCAGCAGATATTGGACGAAAAATTAAAGAAAGAAAAATAACTCACGGCGAAATCATATTCCTGTTAGCTAGAAATAAATCGGCACCGCTCACTTTCCACAACCAATAATGTAGAAATGGTTCGTATAAAAAGTCGCATATTCGGGCGGCGTATTGCTTGAGCATAGATCTAAAATGCAAATACATTAGCGGCTTAGCACGAAATGAATTGTTTACATCTGAAATAAAACAGTGATAGATTATGCCTTTACAAACGTTCAGCGTTTTAACCGAAAAGTTTAACATTCAACTTAATACGTACAGTAAACTTTCTTATAAAACAAATTATTGTAAAAACTACCGAATTAACACATTATATAGTACCCGCCACAAAAGACTGTCGCTCTGCACAAATTTATTCTAAAAATAGTATTATTAATTTAAATAGTTTCGAAATCTCGAGCGAGCCAGTCGCTCGCGGCTTGCTCGCAAAGTGACGGTCATTTCTGGCACGTACTGTACTTTAGTAGCCAGAACTTTAATTTTCCGAAAGTTCTCTCACTTCCGTTACTCTGACATCGTTTGATTAGCAGTTCGTGTTTCACTTTGTGCGGATCTATGCTACGCTGCTAATATTGCAAGTGAAAAGCTTGTAAATTGGAATTATAAATTTTTAATGTACGATAACTTAATTCTTAGGCATTCAAAATTTGCTTTCAGCTGCAGGTATAAAGCATGCTGGTGGGTGAGAGCTGGGCTCTCCAAATTGGAGGGGGTGGGGGCTCTGGTTTTTTCGGTTCAGTCTGGTTTAGAACAGGTGCCCCCCGGTTCATGCCCCCTGGCAAAATTTTGGGCTCCACCCGCTTCACCGCCTCTTCGGAAATTTTTTTGTTTCCAATCGGTCCAAAGTACATAAAATTTTATCAAAATTTGTACTAAAATTGTGTTCTGAAGCCAAAAATTTCGCAAATTTTGTCAAAATTTGCTTCAAAACCACTTTTTCTCTCCATCAAAACCATTTTGGCAGTGTTTCTGACACGATTTTTAACCGTTTTTCTCTTGGAAAAATGCCCCCTGGCAACAACGGGCGCCCCCCGTTTCGGAACCAGGGGTGCCCCGTGTTCATGCACCCCCGGCAAAATTTTCAGCCCAGGAACGTGTGGTCCTCAATTAAATTAATTAATTCTATATGAAAAGTAATTCGACTTCGTATGCTCAACCTTTACTACTAACTTACTGAAAGTATATATATGTATTGATCCCAACATCCTACGCACTATTAATAATTCTGATCGTCCTACTGAGGTTCATCGTATGGTTTTGGACCGGAATTTTGTCTGGTTTTCAAACGATAAGAAGATCAGATGATTTAACATCCGGGATCGATCAAGCTTATAAAATGATATGTAACTTGTTAAAGACACAGTAAAACTTAATACTAGTAACTTGCGCAGACAGTCCAAAAATCTTCACTCAGTCAAAAACGTAGAAACCGTTATTTTAAAAAAAATTAAATTGAAAACTGTTCGTCATTTTCACAAACACAGTGACATGCCCACCACAAACTTTAAAATTGTTACAATCAGACACGAAACTACGTGAGGCCCCTGTAGCCCACTATCAATTCACACAATGCGATGTTAAAGCTATTTCCACTTATATTGTGAACCACAATGCAAGCTTCTTCCACGTCGAATTCCCCAATAGACGTAAACGTCTCAAGCTTAGCACTTATTTTCGTAAAACATGTAGATTTGCGATTATATTTGGAGTTTGGAAATCGCTCGGCATAAGATGCAACGTAAATAATATATGGAATGCTAGATGTCTAAAGGGCTTCCATCTACTGAAGGCAGATCCATCTACTTTAACTCTTCTCGCATAAATAAATTAAAAGCACAAAACTGGCTACATAGAATACCCATTGACACTTTAATTCAACTGAAGTTTGAGAGATGTTATGACATTGAATACTTAAAACATTAAAGTGAACACGTCTACTGAGGTAAATACACCTACCAATCAAGTCGAGATTGAAACTTATTTATTAAATTTCATTTCTCGGGGACCGTTTCTTACGTTCGACTAATAGTTAGTCAAAATTATTAGTTTGGAAAACTGACATTTAATGAAGTTGCTGCTGGTATTGAAATGACTTTGCACGCAGTTTTAACTTAAATATAAGGCAGGTCGCATAGCCAAGTTAACAAAGTGCTAATTTGTCTGTTTTGCAATGTTTCGAACAAGAGATCATTAGAGAAACAAAACCAATAATAGTTCTATTACATAGAATTATCAGTAAAATGTTTGTTAAAATAAAAAAATCATTGACGAGTTATGTGTGATTCAGAGATACAATATTATGTAACATCTTTTCATCTACTCCATTTCAATTAATATACCTATGTGTAGTAAAAAACGCCACTGAATTATACAACGAGTATCACGACTAAATATAAATTGCACGATATACTAAAAATAATAATTGGAGTCTAAAATTTAGTATATAAAGCAGTATTCATGCTATGTCTATCAAAATGTATTTACAATAAACATCGACTAACCCGTTATGTCATATTACATAGCTACAAATTTTCAAACTGTAATTTTGAACTTTTTTAACTCAAAGTCTACCTTATTCAGTTGTTCAAACACACTGTTTTCACTGCAGTTATACTGTTATAGTATATCGATTTTCCACTTTTTCCATGGAGAAGAGCTAAAATTTCAATTTCAGATAAAAAATAATGTATTGCTGCGAGATGATGTTAGAGAACAAATATCACATGTTTTAATAATGCAAGAGTAAACTTAAGATGCGCCCCCAACCATCCTGTTTTAACACCATGTACAAAACGTTGTTAGAGAACAAAACTCGAATTTCAACAGCCGTATCAGATTTCGACGTATTTCTGTTCCATAACGCCATCAGCGAAAGCAATTCGGCCCCTGTATTTTAACACCAATGTGTTCGCTAACATTTTCAAATTATAATGTATGAAATATGAAACGGACTAATTTCTGTAATTTGTGTTCAGTGAACAACTGAATACCAATTGATTTTGGTAAAACTGGATGGTAAGGGGTGCAACTTAAGTTTACTCAAACATAACTCCAAATTTGTTGCTAAAGACCATAAATTTCAAATACACGGATGCCAAATTCATTCCGTCAAATATATGGTCACATTTTGACCATTCTGCCAACCAAAGATTTCGAACAGATTCTATCAAAATGTTAAAAAGGAATGTTTGGACTTACTCAAAACGCGGAATAGTCATTTCAATATCGGAATACGCAAAAAATCCTTGACGCCACGTGTGTCCGGTTATAATTCTGTTATCTGCGCGCTTCACCTGCAACTAGTAAACATAAAACGAACAGTGCTAGCCAAAAATATCGTCTTTCGAACGAAACAGCATCGAGATATCTATACTACTAAAAGGTGGGTCAACCCAGAATTGTGCAGCGAGCGGTATCACTGCAAGCAAGTGACTTTTATAGCCACAGATACGTTCGAACGAATAAACTCGTTATTTTTGCAAAGCCTCGAAAGTTTTTTATATTCGTAGTATTAACACATTACAATATTAGATCGAAACCCAGAAAATAATATAACAGATTTAATAATAATAAACTTAAACCTGAGCGGAGCACTACACTAGTACCACTGCTTCGCAGCGATGACGAGTGACTCACAATAAAAACTATTTCCCTTGAGAATATAAACATATATATAAATTACTGACAATTAGCTAAGTAGGTTACGTCTTTTAACCTGGATGAGCTCGTAGATATTAGAGATAGCCCCAGAATGGTTTACTATTTCGACAATGGCCCGCTCGCGAGCCCAACCGTAAACTTCCTCATTTTCAAGTGAGAAACAGTTAAGTAAAACAATAGTAGGCTTAATAAACCACACATAGGACGGACCAAATACGTCACGACCCGTATATGGTTTCTAACATTTTCCATACTTTCAAGTTTCGAGAACGCGATTTTCAGTTGAACACGTACAAATGTTTTGTACGTCCAACCATGAAGTACGGTTCACCAATTTGCTCTCCCAGATTGTTAAAGGGATCGCTAAAACAAAGTTTGTCGTTCAAAACTTCCCTGAAGGATTGCGCATGTATATACTTGCATGTATAGCAATTCTACACTCGGGAGCACGAAATCCCAACCCGACGGCTTACCAGTTTAACAGTCGAACCGGTTTACCTGGATTTAAGTTTCACACCAGCAAACTCAGGTACAACTCCTTAGGAGGTTAGGCTATAATCGAACCAGAAACTTACTGTCATGTCATTCAAATAAGTCGCACTGTCGAAGAGTCGTACCTTGTCATTGTATTGTAACATTGTTGTATGATGCCATTATAATTATGATCCGTTACACAAAAGTGAGTAATCGGAACTCCGGTTCCGATGAAGATCTTGTTCTGGTTGCGGTTCCAGAAAAGGGCAAAAACCATATCGGAACACGAATTCCGGTTTCAAAATTTTGTTTGAAATATTCCACATTTTTGCTTCATCTGTGATTAAAATTTTCATTCAAATCTTGATTTTCTAAACATATGTAATATATGTATACAATGACCAAATTCCAATACAACCAAGCAAAAGAAAAGATTAATTCAGCAATTTGCGGTGTGAAACGTAAGTAGGGCGCATAAGTTTAGTAGGAATTTTTCATCTTAACCTGCAGGAATTTATTAACAAAACAACGCCAGGTCGATTTTTGTAGCAGCTATTTCGCACGTTCAGAAGTCTGCGGGTTTATGTCGAATGCAACCGGTCCAACTCAGTAACATATTATAGCTTACGTAGAAGTACTTAGCGTAAGCTTGGCTAACATAATTTGCGTCAAGCACCAGACACTGCGTTTGCAAAGTTTGTAAATCAATCTACATTGAAATAAAGTAACGTTATCTGTAACCCAGCTAGAAACTGCATTTTTGGCAATGAACTGTATTTATTGAACCGATGCGAACAGTATCACAGTTTGTCTCATTTATAGCTTTCTGATTAGCAATTTATCATCATTATCACATACGTAACTGACGGGCACTGGTTGCCCAACGCTAGCCTAAACAGTGCCTCTGACCACTGATCAGAAAATTACCTTCTATTATTTTCTCTTATAACCATATAAACTAATAATTTCAAGATTCCTAAGGAACAATATGTATGTATAGTAAAAAGAGGCGACTGGAGACACTGCGAAAGTGTTTATTCTACGTTCCATGCGTTGTAAGCACATTCAGTTTGACGCAGTATACGCAAGGGTGTATAGTGGAAGGAATATTTTGCACTGGGTGTCATAAAACCGACATATCTGTCGATAAATAAACATTATTAGCTTCCTCGGCCTCTTTAAAGTTTCAGAAAGGTAATAGTGCCATTGAAATACATTAAGTTTAATATAAAAGTTGTTTTAATACATTTTAAATCTACTGTACCTTCATTCTCCCTACATGCGTTTTACTATATAAGTTTCGAAGACCAGGTTCCGGATCTGGTTTAAATGGACGGTTACGGTTGCTGGTTCCTGTTATTCCCTGCTACATAACTATATTTACATATGTAGTTGTATTATGTATGCTTTGTCATACCACTTTTCGCGTAGAATAGGGTCAGTGTAGCAGAGTCACACCCCGATCCAATGGAGCATATCTCCCCAGCTGTTACGTATGCTTGTTAGCCGCATTCAGCTTACCTGAACAGGCCAACCGCCTTTATGATTCGATGCGGTCGTTACTAGTTTTCCCTTGGTGCCCGGTCAACTACGGCGCGCGATTCGCTTTTTGCCCGCTTTCCCCGAATTCCACGTATTAAAGTAAGCCTAGCGGTCGTCAAAGTACCCACAAGAATTGAGGACATTAAGTGAACATACGGCTGTGAACTTAAAAAAGCGATTACTCTAGCCCGTTTAGTTGAATTTATGTCGTATTATCCGCGTATGATAACTGTTACATATCCGTCGTGTGCCTTTAGGAACATATGTTTATGCTGTAAATTGCATAACGGTGTTGCTTTATTTATTTGTCCGAATGCGTACTCCATTACCTCATCAATAAACAGTATTGGAAGTCATTTGTATTCTCGCGTTGTTAATGCCTCGTGTAGCAATATGTACGAAAGGGGTTTTAAATCGTCAATCCAGTCGACGACCTGCGTTTAGACTTGACTTCGAAGAGTTCGAAAATCGTAGTGTGGTTCGCAGATTATTCGATGTGTAGATACGAATCGTGGGAAATTGATTAGTTTTCCCAAAAAATTCCCCGCCACAGTCGATTAAGACTAGAAGGCCGCCAGGCAACCAATTATCAAAGTTCACTCAAACGGTCAAAATCCGACGTTAAGCGTCTAGGGATTGTCGGACCCTAGTGGGCCCACTCGCTTTAAATAACCTAGCGTTCGATCGACACTTCCAGGTGGAACTAGAATAGGAAATAACGGTACGGTCTATTTAGCCTGTGAGCAGGTGACGAAGCCAACATACCTGGAAACCTCAAAGGTAGTACTACGTATGCAACGCACCCGGCAGGATCAGATCACATCCTGTGAGGCGTCCTCAGGCATGCTAACCTCCGTAGCTTCCTGTGACTGACCGAGAAAAACGAATCCATTAGGTCCACCCTTAGGTTACGTTAGCCGGAGTCGTATGAGCATAGTGTTTTGGAAGTACGAATGCAGCAGTGCAACGGCGCTTTACACATGTGTAACAGATCCATGCTGGATCATTACGAGATAGATTAATCCTGGCCGTACGCTAATGGACAACATTTGCGAATCTGAGTTACTTAAGTTTCCCAAAATTGGATCCCCAATGACTATGGCTGCAGGAAGGCGAAGCCACGTCCCGGCCCCCGTATATATATGTAATTGGAACTGATTTGATTATCGCTATGTCAATCGCAGATCAGGAATCGCTAGGTCCGATAGTCTCGCTATGTAACAATATGTATTTCCAGTATTTCGGCCTGCACCGCGGACGTTTTAGTGATCATAATGGGTATATTATTACTATTTCAGAAATGGATAATTGTTGCGTTATCATTACTGTTATTTGTCGAATCATATACCGTTTGTATTGCCATAAAGGCACTCATTGGCGTATTTGATTTGAATAGTATTGTTATTATTTGTACCATTCCGTTTGTTTGCCACAAAGGCACCCTTCGCGTACTTGATTTGTATATTATAACCACGACCATTTTCGATTTTTATGTACCCATTTGTACCGTTGTTCTTGTACATACATGCTTGAATTGATAATTTGGTTATACTGATCCCGTATATCCGATTTGTACCCGTAATCGTATGTGTATGGTTGTAACAGTAGATATATATTCATCGTACCATATTTATACCAAGTTCGTTTTGTTGATTATGGCCATAAAGGCACATATCTGTGTGTAAATCCATTGTATTTTCATGCTATATCTATGACTATTGTCATATTTTGTTGTACTTTTTATACTTATGATTATTGAGGTGTGTATGTACGTAAGTAACTCATCCCTGATTAGGTCGATTTTTAGAGGAAAGTTAGCGATTTTACACATATTTACTAGTAGTTTTTATAGGTAGGAACGTTCGGGTCTGGCGAGCTGTTGTCATACCCGATCTGCGAATAAGTAGGACGGTGCGACTCCCCGAACACCCCGATACATAGGAAAAGCCATACCCCGCGTAGTAGGACCGTGAAATTCGCCCCGATTTTAGTAGAAAGAGCGGCCGTCACGGAAACCCGTCACGACCGTCCTCACACATGAGGACCACAGAAATGATGGCTATTCGCCGTATAGCGAACAGCAAATAAGTAAAATTGTCGAAAAATATAAGTACAAAAAACAAAATATCAAAATTCCCAGTGTTCAATGTTATTATGAACACTGGAGATTTATAAAAAAATAAAATGAGTTTTAAAACGTCGATTCGGAATTGAAAGTTGCGGCTCCGGCCCATAACTTATGAGAAGATATCGTTACAAAATCGTGATCATAATAATTATTAATAGTTACTCGTAATCGATAAAATTTACCTGGCACACTGTTCCTTCTAGCAGTTTTGCTGAGATTTTGTTAGGGGGTTAGTAACAACCTACGCTTCTAAAATCGAGCCTGAAATGTACTCGACCCGCAACCGAATTTGTTAATCTAATGTCTAGAGTGCGATAACTCACTCTGGGTATAAATCCGTCATATCTCTAGAATTACTCCAGGAATTTGACTGAAATCTTACTCGGATCTTTGTAAGGATGCCAGCTATTGATTAGGTTCATAAAAGCTTTGAAGACCCGACGGAATCACAAACCCGACGACCCTGAAGGGGCTTGCCCCCATCGGAAACGTAAATTTAAAATATTTTGACATTCCCTCCATGAATTTTGTTTAAAATTTGTTAGAATATAGAATCGTGTTAGGACTTTCGAATAATATCGTAAGATCGGACAAACCCGACCGGGTTCATTTGCCCGGCGACCCGATTGGGGTCCGCTGCCGCCTAAAACTTTAAACGTCTATAGTTCAAAATTCCCTTCAGAATTTAAATGATTTTTGTTTTACAAATAGAGGCACGTTAGGCCTTCCATTTGCGCGATCAAGCCCGACAAAACCGTGGCCCGTTCAAAAATTATGAAAAATGCGGACCAGAGCGGCGCAAAAGCCGCTCAAGGCCTACACAAATTTCACAGATTTCTTTCGTATACATGAGTGTTTTCATAGTAGGTTTTGGTTTACCTTTAGCACGTATTTTCTGAGCTTTCAGCTCTATATTTCGTTTTTCCTCTGTACATATAGCAGTCATCAGTGCAGCACGAATGCTAACGGAGTCGCGAAACTCCGACATGCTGCTGCCTCGATAGAAATATTAAATTTATATGAGTTGGTAAATTTGATGGCAGTGGCAAACTTTTTGGTGTAAAAAATTTAGCGCGGGTCCCGGTCCGAAGGACTAATTATTGTGAGGACCGTTGACCCGGTCCTAATAAAACGAACAGTTAGATCGAACCCAGACCCCGTGGAAAGTTTCATGGAGAAAGGCTGCAAATAATTGAGAAATTCAAATTTATATGTCTGCCCCTCCATTTCGATGGATTGGGCTAAGGACCTTGGTTGGAACCGGGAAAACTGAGTAGCTTAAGGATATAAACCGAGTTAAATTCAATAGGAAAACATCGTACGATTATACTGACCGGTAGATCCGACGTTCCCGGACACTTTGGATAGGTAGGAACTGAATAAAAAAATTTAGTAACAAACAGAGCTCTTTTCCAGAGCCGTTTTAAGTTGAAATAGCAAAAGCTTAAGTATTTTTAGGATAGTGCCGATGACCTACAAGGCATCGTCATTGATAGGTTTAGTCCCAGATAACTTTTCATTTAGCTGAATGCGATTTTAAGCCCTGCCCCATGCCCTTAAGTTGGCATAAAATTTGCACAATTGTAACGTATAGCCACACAATTTATATAGGTTAACCTGACGCACAGGCTTTGCTTGAATTAGGGACGCGCCTGAACTCGTCCCACACTAGTACCGTCGCGTCGTAGCGACGGTGAGCGATCCGAAGTGGTCGTAAAATGACTTCCGTTACAAAAAATTAAGTTAAGACATTCAATTAGTTGATAAATTAGTCAAGTAAGCTAAGTCTTTTAGCCCATTTGAACCTCTGGAAGTTTGGAATAACTCCAGAGCAGTGGCCTACTCGCGCGGTCAAGCGTAGCATCCGTTGTTTTCGATTAAAGATTAAGCAAGTATCTATCTCTCAAGATTAAGAAATTAACCAAACTTTTGTCAACCTGCATATAGCCTTTGCGCACTGAGTAGTAAATCATTACGATTTTTTGCCAAAGCTGAACAATAAAATTTGTATATAATATACTTGAGAACCTCTCGACCAGCACCAAATCAGTCAAATTGCTCACGAATACTGAGTTGCGTTTGTACGATCGTCTTAAGCATTTAAGATTGAAGGCTGAGACAACGCCTTCAACCCTTCCGTAGCTTTAGAAATAATCCAATTGGAACTCTATAATGGACTAAGTAAATATATGAAGTAAACGAACCGAATATCACTTATCAGACCCATATTAGGACGTGGAATACCCGAATTAGCATTTCCGAGTGTCGTATTTAAGATTTCTTTTCTTTACCACTTATTGTTTAGCCTTAGTTTCTGGCAAGAATTTAGAGTATCGTTCCGCCGAACGGAGCGTGAACGAAAGTCCTGAGTGAACCCTGTTTTAGACTCAAATCGACAATTGAGTACTCTTCCCTGGATCTGCTCGATCCAGCGTCTTCTTAAAATGCAGAAATTTGGCCGTCAAATCGTATTTATTTAGGTTGCAAATGAGTATAGATTTAAGCCTAAAATTCGGTTATTTGTTACCGTATTTGAAGTATAATTTCATAGGAACCTGGAACTACGTTTAGCTTATTATACACTGTATTAGCGAAAACTTGTTGTACCCGCAGTTATAATTCGTAAATACGTATGCGTGTAGGAAAGAAAATGCTACGCCTTCGCACTCAAAATTAGGAGTCGTACCGATTGTAAACTCACAAACTTGCACCTGTATTAATGTGTATTCTTGCTTGTATTATATTCATATCGATTGTTCAACCGTATCCTCTGCTATTTTATTATAACCTGTCGTGTTTTAACCCATTTGTTATTTTGCTGTATTCGCATATCGTCTATCATAGCAGTTGATTAGGATGAGCAAAATCAAAACCCTAAAATCCCCATGGTATACGCTTTGACCCGTATATATGAATCTGTCTGTTGTCGTGCCGTATTTAGCTTACCTGAATCTATTGTGTAACTGGAGTACCCTAGTAGTAGTAGTTGTACCGAGGGAGTAGTTACTCAAATGGCGCTTCGATAACTAACTGATTACCGCCTCGTGTTACATGTATGTTTTCCCGTCCCATTTTCCGAGTAAGGTAAGCGCAGCTGTCATTAGGAAGGTTTAGTAGTTCACGCCGTGATTTGAACCAGCTGTGAGTGTCCCATGAAAAAGGCGATGACTCCGACACGTCCATTCGTTACCCCTTATTAGGGTCCTCAAATGTAGACCAGCTTAGGCTACGTGTGCAACCGGTCCGGCAGGATCAGAACACATCCTGTGATGCGCTCCTGCAGCTTACTAAGCTCCGTAGTCTTTTGGGACCGACCCAGACCAGAAATTAGAACCCATAAGGTCCGCCCTTGATGTTTCGAGACCCGGGGTCGTATGGGCATTACGTTTTGGAAGTGCGTAATGCAGCAGCGTCTCGTCGATCTAATACACATGCAATGACAATGAACTAACAAATCTCACACACAAGAACACATCACTTATACGCTTACTTCGTATACGATCTGCGGAAAGAATGAAGCAACAGCAGCTATATCATAGAGAATGGAATACTTTTTGAAAAAACTGACAATCGTAGGAACCGCCTAAAATAAATAAAAACAAGTGCAACAAAATACGACTGATAAAATGAAAATTCAAGCAGTAAAATAATCCGTACAAGAAATACTCGGCTGTCATAAATAAAGAGAAGTTCCTTCAAGAGACTTCCTGTAATTATTAGTTTTCAGTGTTGCAATAAAAGTAACAGAGTTAGTAATATGAAGGTTTTGAGGTGGTCGGTTTATAAGCAGATACCGTTTCAACTGACCCCCTCAAAACTGGGGGTCCATCTTCCCCCAATAAGGGGGTCCGAGCTTCCCCTCAAACATTGGGGCGTCTGTGCATGATGATCCACAACAGATAGGCCAAAAACGCCAATCCCATCCAACACGGTTTATATTACAGTGCAGGGAAGTCTCATACTCTTCCGTAATGCACTATATACAATCTACAATGTAACTATCGCAAAACATGACTGAATTGCAGATTCTTATGCAATTTTGGAACAAGGAAGACATTTTAACAAAACAGAAGAAACGGAATGGTCTAGGAAATTAAAAAGACCAAGGCTGACGCTACGTCAGCGCTACGCGGAAAAGTGTCAGCCTGCATATGTACACATCAATCAGACAGAAGCCATATAAATTCGAGGTATACCTATGACCGTTAAATCTAAATAAATGACGAGTTACCCTAAATATTGCAATGTTTGTATACTAAAAGTGATATAAAAAAGTAAAACTGTTTTAAACACATTTTCGATATTGACAACGTTCGCCAAGCCAGTTTTAAATAGTCAGGAATCATCACCATCACTGCGTCCTAAATCTAGGAATAAAATTCAACATTAAGCCGACTAACAGAGGTCACACCAACAGTAATACAACTTTGAGAAAATAATAATTGAAATAATTACCAACCATGATGTTCACGTATCATCATAAAACTGTTCGGGCAAGTTAAATCAGTAAATTCAAATTTCTCTTTGAACAATAGTTGAAGACACTGTCTGGTCGGTTCTCTAAAATAAGGCTGAAGGTGTTTCTAAGTATTAAACAATCCTCACAGGAAACGTTTTTGATCCACATTGTGGGTCTTGATCAAAATATATTTACGTAGACCCAAAAATGTTTACTGGACCCACGCCGGACCCAAGGCAGTTGCAGCTTCGGAGACGTAGGATTTGCTAATAAGTTCTAATACAAAGTGAAGGCTTTCTGCCGTTCATGTTTACATGTGTATGTAGTTGCTTGTTGTTGGTTTCATGAATTACCCTCAACCTTTATCCTAGCTTGGGACATGCACAGAATCTTAGCTATGTAATTATGTTTCTTTATTGTGCAAAAATTCGTGAAACTCTCTAGCCAAAAATTGTATGTTTGGATTCAGAGTTTAAGGTATAGACCCAAAGAAAATTTGCTGGACCCAGGGTCCGTTTTGAAAAAATCTGCTCACAGGTTATATATCGACACACTAGCCAAATATTTACTACTGGGTGCCGCTACACTCTGCACGTGAAGACGACAGCGTAATGAACGTATAGACAATTTCGTAAAATGTTAAGCAAATGTTCAGTAGTGTACGCCGAGAAACGGTAGCGGACGCTTTATTGTTCGGCAAACTCGATAGAAACGATATAAAACTGCTATAATTACAACTATATTGAAGTAAAATTCCATACAGCAACCCCATATAGCGACCGACGCAAAGCAAGTCCGCATTTGTAAACGCAATGATTGTATTTAACTTGGCAACAATATTGTTTAAATTAACAGTCCTTTCACAGTAATGATTTTTACCATGATTGGATGATTACCAATGATTGGACATCCACAAGCCTTAATTTTAGCTTAAAAATACACAGGCCTATTTTTAACGTTGGTTAACATTTAAAGAAATACAAACACTGCATAAGAGAAATTTAAAAATCAGAAATCAAATAACTACCAATGGATGTGGTGATTTGACGTCGATAAATAATCGCGTTCGATGTTTTATGCAAAGCTCCAAGGCTTCCTCGAACAGTGGAATCCGTTCGAAAGCAAATTTAGACCTATAAATGCACCGAAATCGGTAAAAATTTGAACGAATAAATGGTTACACATCATAAAAAACCCTCGAATTTCACAGCAAGTGGCACTACACATAAGCGATAAAGCATCGAGGCGACTGCAATGTAGAAACTGTAAGGGCTTATATGCTGCAACAACCATATGCTACAATGGCCTTTGGCTCAGTTCGGATAGTGTCCGACAATCAATTGACCATACGGTTGGATACTCTAATCCGGACCACGATGACGCATCCTTCTATAATTTTGGGGTCGGAAAATCAACACTGATTACGAAATTGGTTGCGGGGACGCCATTTGCTGCTCAATTTACCACTTTAAGATTTCGTATCGACCGAAGTTGTGGAAACAGATGTACACAGCGGCTAATTTCATTTCTCCAATTTCATATGATACAACAAGCGATGGCAGAAGTTACATTTTCACCAAAAACTCGCAGTTAAATTTTAATTCCTTTCATAAATAGGGTATAAATATATAAATACTAGCACATTTAGTAAATATGGCTTTTCTATTTATTCAAAAAATTGAAAAATGTTATGAAAGGTGGTGCTGATAAAAACCATACAAGGCAAGCATAAGAAGAACCACCATGTGTAGCCAACCGTATTCCGTATACAAGTTAGAAAAAATTCCCCAAACGAGAATTGGAAAATGGAACCACTGGTTATAGCAAACTTGTTCAATTTTTATAGGTTCGTTATAAACTGAAAAATGCTTTTTCAATCATAACAATTGTCCTTCGTTATTTAACTCACTAAAATACCTAAAATAAGCAAAACGTTGAAGCCTTCACAGCAAACCTGAATTTTCATTCAAACAAAAACAAGTGTTTGTTGCGCTCCTTTTTACGTGAGCGGTACCGTGGCTAAGTACGGTTGCAAAATTAAGAGTATCTACGTATATACTGTACATAAAAGAAATTTTATTGATAAATGCCGAAAATACAATTAAAAATGTATTTATGAAATTGAAATAGAGATCATTATGAAAGCAACATACCGCGATAAAAATACTATTGCTGGTAGCCTCAATATCTGGAATACATAGTACTTGTAAATCTCCCAGATCTATATTATTTTGTCTTAATAACACTGCATTACCTTTAGAAGGTTCAAAAATAATTTTTATCTTTCTACTTCAGCAGAGAAATAATAAGTTAAGAACACGCGCTTGACCTGTTATCTTGGACAAACGGGTGGTGCAAGGTTCTTGTCATTTTATATGTAGAACTATAGCTCCATATACAGGATAAACGCAGAGTTACTCATAATGTCAACTGTAAACCAAAAGTTTAACATACAACTAACTATAAGACTAAGCATGGACTCAGACCTAACTTTAGATTTTACGTTTACTTTTTACGAACCTAAAACCAGGTCTAAATATATACATAGATTTGTCAAAAGTGGCAATTTGGAGAATTTCAGGTATCCCAATGGATCTCTAGTCTCAAACAGGGCGTCACCGGAACCCAACAAGAGATGAGGAATTTAGATAAAATTCGGTTTCAAAGCTGTAAAATAGCAAGTTTACTTCCAATGCCGTAAAATATCAAGTTTTAATCAATAAAACCGGGTCTACACACCTAATTTCGAACAAAAAATAGTAATTTGAGGTTTCTCAACTATACTGTTGGGTGCATATGGGGATACCAGACAGTGACAGGTGCTCTGCTGGACACCAGAGAGGTGGTATATAGATGAAAAGTACCTTAAAGGCCCCAACCAGCGAGTTTAAACCAAAAAACCGGGGATTAAATGTCTAAATTTGACCAACAATGCTAATTTGAGAATTTTCAGCTAACTTGAGGGTTCCGAGAGATACCAGACAAAAACGGCAGCGAGGCGAGACACCAGAGAGGCGAGATATGAGTGAAAAGAAGCTCAAAAGCCACCAACTCGCCAGTTTGGGTTAAAACATTGTTGGGTGCATATGGGGATACCAGACAGTGACAGGTGCTCTGCTGGACACCAGAGAGGTGGTATATAGATGAAAAGTACCTTAAAGGCCCCAACCAGCGAGTTTAAACCAAAAAACCGGGGATTAAATGTCTAAATTTGACCAACAATGCTAATTTGAGAATTTTCAGCTAACTTGAGGGTTCCGAGAGATACCAGACAAAAACGGCAGCGAGGCGAGACACCAGAGAGGCGAGATATGAGTGAAAAGAAGCTCAAAAGCCACCAACTCGCCAGTTTGGGTTAAAACATCGGGTCTAAACGCCTAAATTAGATAAAAAAATAATAATTTGAGGTTTTTCAGCTATCCGAGAGAGGGTTCTAACGTGGTGCCACACAGCCACAAGGGTGCTCTGGCCACAAAAGAGGCTTGATATGGGGGAAAGTTGTGCAGAGACCGCAACCTACCAAGTTTGGACCAAAAACAAGGGATAAACACCTAAAGTTGACCAAAAAATTGGCAATTGAGTCTTTTCAGCTATACTAGGGGTTCCGATGGGGCACCAGGCAGCATAAGGGCTCTACTAGATACCAGAGACGCGAAAATAGGTGCAAAGTAGCTCAATGACGGCCAACTAGCAAGTTTGGATCAAAAAACGGGATCCAAATACCTAAACTTGACAAAAAGTTGCAATTTTAGGTTTTTCAGCTATCGTGGTGGGTCCCGAATGGAGTGCCAGGCAGCCTACAGAGGCTCCAATAGACACCAGAAAGGCGGGATAAGGGTGAACAGTAGCTCAAAGGTCGCGAACTAGAAAGTTTGGACCAAAAACGGTCTAAGTCGGCCCAAATCATAAATCACAAACAACCACCTAGGGGGATTTTTTTCTATTTTTTCATGCTTCGCGAGATATATAGCCACTCAATTTCCGTAAATCGTGAAAAATGACCAAAATAAGTCAAAAAACGCGTAGGGTCATGTTTAACACGAAAATAGTTCATCATTTTTAATGATAGAATAAAAAATTTTTAATTTGATCCATTGTACCTATACGCTAACAAAAATATTTTGTTTGTTTGACAAGATTTTGGTTCAAGCAGAGAATGGGTTCAAAAACAGCAAAAAATTGTGCACCTTCAAAAGTGAACTTATTGAAATGAAAAGCGTCCCGACTTATTTGCCGAAAATGAGCCAAATTTAGCCGGGTTTTCGGAGATAACTCCAGACAGAAGACATGTTACATCTGTCAAGTATGCGCGCTATTATTTCGAATTGTATCAAATTCAACATCATCAGGCAATATCGACGGCAAGTTAGTGCTTGGGGGAAAAAGGCAAAAACGCGAAATCTAAATTTTGAAGTCAACATTTTTCGCTATCGCAGGAAGAAATGACCGGATCCGGTCGTATTAGGCACCAGTCAACTCATTTCCACGAGGTTCGCCGACTGATACCAAAATCACCCATGTAAACCTACTTACTGAGTAACTAGGTCCAAAAACTTATTTCTAAACCTTCTTGAGAGCTATAGCACTCTATATTGAGTCTTCTCCGGAAGCCTCGAAGAACCAGTGATTCGTGGCTTGAGAAGCAACAAAATACTTTAGACCATTGGTTGAGAGATTCGTACTCAAATACTGGTAACACTCCTGGCCTGACTACAGGGGGTGGGGGGACCCCCACTTTCCAAATCCCCCTATGTTCGTGAGATTTTTCCCCATGTCTGTCCCCCTCACTCGGCCTAAACCCCCATGTTCAACTAATTCCAAAAATTTTTTATGTCTTAATAATTTGTTTTCGTTTGCAAATTGTTTTGAAACATTAATTACCACTATTTCTAATGCTAAAATATCGTTTTTAGCTTGAAAATACCTTTACGGTAGTAAAAATGCATGAAAATATGGAAATATTTAGTATTTTTAAGCAAAATTTATCCTCCACTTTTAATTTTCCCCCGAGCATGAACATGGGGCCCCTCGAAGTCCATTCACTTTTCGGAGGGCTGTGGACAGGCCAGCACTCGCGTCAGACAGTTATGCCTAACTGCACAAAAATAATCGTATTGAAAACTGCTGACTTTTTCTTCTCGAAATGGTGTGCCGCGTTCAGACGTTGGACAAAATCCCAAGTCAAATCCTCGAGTCGCCCGGTACCATCGGTGACACGGTCGACACTCTCGTCGTGAAAAGCAACGGGTACATTGTCGCGAGTAAACGAAAGATCTAGTTCAATCGCGTCCACCCCGAGATCAATCGCCTGAAGTAAATTTCAAGTCTTAATCCGAGCTTACGTCAGCCATAGATGTCTCTGACATTGCCTCTGGAAACCAATAACATTTCTGTAACGTAATAAAAGTTGTCATAAAGACTTGAAGAGCCGTTATTGGTTGATGAAGATGATTCTGCAGAAACTTGTATGGCTGTAACCAAGTCTCCTTGCGTGTTGGGGCGACCGACGGACTGTGGGTGTCCATTCGCTGAAGACTTTGCCAAAGAGAATGTATCGGAGCCTCTCTGGTTCCAAGGGATGCATCAGATTTTGTCACGGGGCATTTTTCCAACAGGAAAACTGTAGAAATCGTCTCAGAAACATTACCCAAGGGCGTAGCCGGGGGTTGGGGGGGGTGCGGGGGTCGCAACCCCCCCTTTTGGTTCAACCCTAAAAATTTTTTCTGAATGATTCCGGTTGAAAGTCATGTCGGAAATTGTCCTAAAACTACCCTCTTTCGCACTAGAAAACAATTATATACTTTCAACCGCATTTTTGGCCAAACTTCATATTTTTATATAAAAATTCGCTATTTTGGCTACAGTTGCATTTTTAACTTGTTTATGGCGTCCTTAATATACCAATTCCGGACCCCGCTTTTACATTTCCGAGCGCGACCCCTCTTTTAGGTACCCACTGTGGGCCGCGACCCCCCACCCCCTTTCAAAATTCCTGGCACACCCTTGACATTGCCACAATGCTTTTGATGGAAGGAAAAACGATTTTGAGTAAATTTGCTAAATTTTTTGCTTCAGCACGGAATTTTAGTATAAATTTTGATATCAAATTTTATGTACTTTGTAAAGATTGGAAACAAACATTTGCCAAGACGCGAGGAGCAAAAATTTTTGTCAAGGAGAACGAACCGGGGACCCTCCGAACAATTTGGAGAACCCAGAGGCTTAGACTTTTATTTAACACTTTGATTCAGTTTGCTTCATAATTTTAAACGCGTACACTGGGTTTTGTCGTTCACTCTGTGAAGCGCCGCATAAAGCTGAACTGCTAAATTTCTGCAATAAAAATTGACAAATTCTGACGAGTTTTCAATTTAGTAGTATATACGTAGAGAATTAATCAGTCAATAGATTTTCGTGGTGTGTCGATACGATGAAAGCAATTGTATTTAAATGATGTGTATCCAAAGCGGTATGTCTTAGGACCTTACAACGTGAAAAAATTATGCCTGTCCGAGGTTCTCGCGGGTGGCCCTAAACTATGCAGCCTCAAATACAGGGTCAGTTGGAACATGTCCTACAGGATTATATATATACATAAAGAAATTCTGCGGCAAGCATTTATTCTACTTAAAGTAGCGAAAACACGAACTGGTAAATCTGAACAAAAGCGGAAGCTGCTGTCATAAATTTATAAAAAGTAATTGAGCTATTCTGTAGTAATCCTGGAAATCTTGGCTCCATTCTAGTTACCGACCCAGCTATGGACTTCGTTTTTTGCCAGAACAGCAGACGGAACTTTCACCAAACAGAATTCCGATTACCACCCGGTATATACACGTTTTGCCCCAATTGTACAGCTACAGTTGAGAGATGTGATAATAATATGGAATGTGCAAATATAGTCTAGTGTTCCACAAGTCTTGTGAAGTCTGTTCTTCAATCTATAATCATCTAAGTCGTTATGCCCGATTAGGCAAATCGTGTAGCCAAATAATGTTTTCTACCAGTTACCGTCATGCTCAAGAGAGACTATCATCAGCTGTCTACAGTATTACAGCGTAACTGTTAAGGAATTCCGTACTCGAATAAAGCTTGTAGCATGTTTTATCGACAAGGTGACGAATTCTGAGAGTTGAACATATAATTTAGCGAGACGTGCACGGATATATTGAGCATCAAGGTACGAACAAGTCGAATATTAGCCATGTTGCTTAAATAGTTCAAGATATATATTATCGCTTACGGCCCATTTAGACTCACGATGTCGAACAATAAGTGTATTGCTTTACAAAATGACATCAATAACACAAATATTCTGGCCTGTCTACCAGGGAGGAGGGCTGGGACACCACTTTCCAAATCCCCCGTGCTCGGCCGAAACCTACAATGTTCAACTAAATCGAATCTTTTTTATATCTTAAAATTTATGTTTTTCGTATGCAAAATGGTTTTTAAACATTAATGCAAGAGCAAACTTAAAATGCGTCTCCAACCATTCTCTTGACACCATGTACAAAACGTTGTTACAGAACAACTCGAATTTCAATAGCCGTATCACTGACCTGTTTACAGCCCTCCGAAAAGTAAGGGGAAAAACTTCAGGGGCCCAATGTCCATTCTCGGAGCAAAATTAAAAGTGGAGGATAAATTTTGCTTAAAAATACTAAATATTTCCATATTTTCATGCATTTTTACTGCCGTGAACGTGAATGCATTTTCAAGCTAAAAAACGATATTTTAGCATTATAAATAGTGATAAATAATTAACTTTTAAAAAAACAATTGGCAAACAAAAAACATAAATTTTCAGACATTAAAAAGTTTTGGAATTACTTGAACAAAGTGGGCTTCGGCAGAGTGGGGGGCGGACATGGGGTATTTGGAAAGTGGGGGGTGCCCCCACTGTGGACAGGCCAGTATCAGATTTCGACGCATTTCTGTTCCATAACGCCATTAGCGAATGCAATTCGGCCCCTGTACTTCAACACTAATGTGTTCGCCAACATTTTCCAATTAAAGTGTATGAAATATGGAACGGACTAATTTCTGTTCTTTAATGCAAAAATGAAATTTGTATTCAGTGAACAACTGAATGCCAACAGCTTTTGACAAAAGAGGATGGTAAATGGCGCAGCTTAAGTTTACTCATGCATAATTACCACTATTTCTAATACTAAAACGTCGTTTTTACATGCACGTCAAAAAAACTACATGAAAACATTTAGTATCTTTAAACAAAATTTATCCCCCACTTTAAGATTTTATTCGATAATGAACATGGTCGCCCCCGTGAAGTTCACTCTACACTTATCGGAGGGCTGCGGACAGGCCATATATAGGTGGAGCGGTTGAAGAGATATTGTCGTTTACGTGCATTCTCGCTCCCTTGGGTCCATTCAAAAACCCGTTTTGACAAAATCATGCAGCGCAAATAAAAATCGCTGCAAACCTTGCATGAATTGCTCTACAAAATGCGACCAATAACGTCCACATAGATCGAGCAGTTACGGAGATAGTGCTTTTTCGTGTATTTTGGGTCTCATCAAAAATATTGCTTTTAACCAAATCGCACAACCTGAAAAAATAGCATTTTATAGTTTTATAGAGGCTTACTTGATCTATAAAATGAACCCAAATTGACATAGCTATCTACACCGTTTGTGGAGATATATAATAAATTATAATAAGTGATTTTTAGGTCCCTTCGCTACGCGACCCACACACTTTAAACACCCTTTAAGTCTGATATTGGAATCCGGACTCGCGCTTAACTGAATGACACAACTACGGATTTCAAGCTTTCAAATGAGCTATATCGCGTATTAATCCGCTCAGCAAAGTTAAGTTATGTGTGTCATCCGAAAAAATCCCATAAAGGACGTTGTCATTCAAATTTAACAAGAATTCTTCGCTTCGTTCATTTCATCCGCTATATTCAGAATTCAATTACTTTTAGAACTGCACCTGTTGCGGAGGCAGAAGTAAAATTCCTCGAAGCTGAGCCAACAACTATCAAAATTAAAACTAAGTTTGGTTAAACACGGCTAAAGCAAAAAACTATGTAAACCAGAACAATTAGCTTTATAAAAATGGTTTAAGTATATACATTGGATGTAAATACCTGATGAAATGCGGCTATTGTATTTTCTGGAGCATCTTCGGCGCCGCCACGATGTGCACCAACTTTAACTCCTTCTAAGAACGCAGCTACGACTTCGGCTGGACATTTTGGTAGACTAAACCAATAAACAACAATTGCAATATTGGCGAGGGCAAAAACTGATAACACAACGCCGCTTTTAAAGCTTAATGAAAGAATTTGCGTTATGACAAATGACAGTGAGAAGACGTGAAGTGCATCTTGGGCGTCAAACGCTATACCCATAACAAAACAGATATAGATTTAGGAAGCTACTGAAACGATTAAAGAGATTTTGTAAACCTAAAATGAAGGATAAAGGCGTGGATAAGACTAGGAGTAAAGATAAACGCTGGAAGATAATCTTAATATAAAGTAACAAATTTAAGATATCTCCCGTAATCGTTAAGTTTGTTATTCAATTTTCGAAAAACTGGTTACTGGTTTCTCCATTTGCTGAAAATTTTGCCAGGGGACATGAATTCGTAGCCCCCTGGGAGTTGGGGGTTGAAACATAAAATTTTTTAATACTTTACTATTTTTCAAGAAAAACGCTAAAATTTAGTAAGAAGTGGCATCTGAAACGGTGCAAAACAACTCTTAAGACGTTAAAAACAATGTTTAAGCAAATTTTTTGCTGAAATTACTATTTTAACATCGCAAAGAGATATATTTGCCAAGTTTTTATCTTGCCTGGTGATGTTTTTACTGGGGGAGCCAAAATTTTGCAAGGGCACCCCAACCTTTTGGCAACGTTTTTTGCCAGGAGCACCAAAAAATGCCAGGTTCCTGATCCCTACAGTGAAGAAGCCAGATAAATGTGCAGTCCTGACAGACCAGTCTACATCAAATTAATAGTTGTCCGGACCAGTGGATTAGCTGGTTAGGCATCACTGCTAACTAAACTATCTTGACTTTTCAAGTCTACAACGTTTTGGTATTAAAATATAGCTTCGCGAAGGAGGCCTGTGTCATGATCAAAATGTCGCAATATTTCAGGATTTGTATTTGAACCGGGACCAAAATACTGGCATTAGCATCAGCAATTCAGTACCTCCCCTAATTTGGTCACAACAACGGATTATTGAATGGATCCCACAAGACTCAAAATATAGTAACCGCACAATTGACCATTGCTCAGTCGTTGGACCCTCGCAACATGCTCGTGAGAAATTAAAATTTTATTCAGAAATTTTGTAGGTTGTTTTTGTTAGCACGCTACTAGCTCGCTCATAAATCGATAGTCAATAGTGTAAACGAATATTGGATACAAAAGCAGGAGTATCTGAAACGACAATTCTGCCTCTATTAAGCTATAAATGATGTTTTGCTACTACTAATGTTTAAACTGCAGGGTTGGGGTGATCGTACAATCAAAATTTTATCAGGTTGTCATATAACTGACGTGCACCGGTTGCCCAACGCTAGCCTAAGCAGCGTCTCTGACGACTGATTAGAAAATTACCTTCTATTGTTTTCTCTTAGAACTATACAAGCCAATAATTTCCAGTTTCCTACAAAACAACATGTAACTCTACCTATGTATAGTTAAGGGAAGCGACTGGAGACAGGGCTAAAGTGTTTATATTCTACACTCCATGTGTTGTAAACATTCAGTTTGATGCAATATACACAAAGGTGTATAATGGAAGACATTTTTGCTCTGGGTGTTCAAGGCCCGACATATTGATCGATAAATAAACATTAGTTTCCTCAGTCTCTTTAAAGTTTCAAAAAACCAATAATGTCAATGACGAAGGTGACACTTCGACGTCGTGAAGTCGTTGGAGCATCATCGTATGATCAATTGTATCGAAAGCAGCAGATAGGTCCAGGCTCATGAGCAGACACTTGTTTTCTTGCAAATGCTATCTGAATATCGCTGCAAATTTTGACCAATGCAGTCTCTGTGGATTGAACTTTGCCATATTAAGACTGGAATTTGGGAATGTGGTCGTTTCTTTCTAAGTGGCTCATCAGCTTTCCCATCACTACCCGTTCCATGATTTTGGCAAGGAAGGAGATATTTGGAATTGCACGAAAATTATTCATGTCATTAATATCGGCATTTGGACGCTTAACTCGAGGATGGGTGATTGGTGCCTTTTCCTTATTGCAAACAACTTCCGCGTCAATAGATTCGTTGATAAGTGAAGCAATTGGCCGAGCCAGGACAATAGCAAACTTCTTTATTACTGCTGGTGGCAGGACATATAGTGCGCAACTTTTAGAATTCCTTTGTGTGATAAGAGTTGCGATGAATTCTTCGGGCACAGGACTCGGCTGCAATTTGGAACCCTGGTAAGTCGCTGATGGTAACATTTGTTGTGATGAAGGAAAATGTGATCGAATAGAAATTATCTTGTTTAGAAAATAAGTAGCAAATACGTCGAAGCGGTCCTGGTGACACATGTGGTTGACTTTTCCGGTTGAACATAGCGTTTATGAGGTTCCATTTTTTATTATTGCTAACTGTATCTATTTTAATCTTCCAATGATTGTTCAATTGTTGCTGACACAGCCGTCGATAGAGTTTCTTTTAATTTTCATAGTTTTGTCTGACAAGTTGACACTGTGATCGTCGCCAGGAACGTTCGCACCGCCTGAGAACTGTCTTCGTTGGTTGGCATTCCGTATCATACCAAGGTGAATCAAGGCGATCTTGAATTGTTCTGGATTGGATCGGATGAATCATAAAAGTAGTTGACTCGGCCGTCTAAAAATCCATGCAAGGGCATCGAAAGTTAGAAAAAGCAGTCTGAAAGGCATCAGCGTCAATAAGTGCTTAGTTCCAATAGTGAATGGCACCTAGTTGTTTGTCTTGTGATGTTAGCGTTACAGTTTATATTGATTATGATTAAACGGTGATCTGAGACAGCACAGTCTCTTGCTAAAACTTTTGTCAGGAGTGTGCCACTTGAGACAGACATTACTAGATCCAGGATGTTCGCATGGTCATGAGTTTGTTCTCTCACATGATGAGTTAAGCCAAATAATTACGATATTGTCAAATGCATCTGTCATACTGGGTATATTAAAGTCGCCCATAATCAATAGATCTGGCGAATAAGCTGCAATAATTATCAATATATCTGTGAAGTGAAGTCAATGTAAAATGCAGACAATGGTGTTTGTAGAGGCCGATAAACTACTAATATAGTTACTGAACGAACATCGGGCTTTCTTGTCCCACACATAAACTCGAAAGTTCTATACTCAAGTCAAGAAATGTCATGCCGATCCTGATATTGTAAATATGTTCTATAGATTATGGCCAAACCTGTTCAACGACCAGTCTGTCTTGGTTTCCCAGCATTTGAGAAGTCCGTGGAAGTACATTGATGAAGTGAAACTGAGCTGCTGCGACGCTTAGAAGTTTCCGTTAATGCTATCAAGTGTAAATTGTTTGCATTTATTACATTACGGATAACCGCTGATTTCTTGGCAAGCGATCTGACATTCAGCAGTCCAAACCCAGATAATTAATGATTGGAAGTATTGTTTCATGGTAGTCAGTTTCTATTGCGACAACAGTTTCTATTGTTGAATTGGAATTTTTATGACGGCTATCCGTATTTTAAAAGGGGACGGAATGTGTCACCGATGATTGTGCGGAACGAGGTGTGGTCAGTAGAATGCCGATGGGGCAGCGAGCATGGCACGCGTTCTGTCGGTAGGACTAGGTATTTGGCGAAGCGGCGTGTCTACCTCTAAACACTCTTTCCTTAAAAAATTCGGAACCCAAGTCGAAGGTAAAAATATTTATTGTTGATAAAACGTTTTAGTATGAGGCACATTACAACAAATGCGCAGTTCTTTTTGAGTTGTTAAAGTTCCTGACAACTTAGTATCCAGTTCAGCTTTTTATTTACCCGATCTGTTTCCGCACTTTCACCAAATTTATTATATCTTATGGTTTAAGTTATTTAGTAATTAACTAGTTCCTCTTGGGATTACTACACATTATCCGGAAAAGAAATACACCGTAATTCTATTTAATTACCTAAACCTAAGGCCTTAGATTTAAGCTGTATAATTACACTTATCTTATGTAACGCGCACCGGAAAAGAATACGCGAGGGTTGGAACTTCGTCTATCGCGATTCCCTCGCACCGGGAAAGAATGCCAACAGGTGGTTAAGAGAGAGTTTTTGTTTTTTTTTTTTTTTTTTTTTTGGTTTTTTTTTGTTTTTTTTTTTTGTCAACAACAACTTTATTTTATAACATTGAGCAATTGCTCACCTTTATCGACAGTCGATGATTTGATAGTTGGATGCAATTGGGTTATCGATAATCGTTCGTGAACACTTTTGTTATTGAGGACGAGCAACATGTAAGCTTTCAACGTTGAAATTGTTTTTGATTCGTTTGATTCAGATGACGTAAATATATCTCAATCAGGAATTATCGATGTTTTAAGAAAGTGACAAATGTAAAACAGCCGAGAAGAGTGTTGATCTTAGTTGTAACAACGATACAGCCAAGCAGAGTGTTAGTGTTTGTTGCAGAAACGATACAGAGGAACGGAGTGTTGTTGCAGTCGGTGTTGTTGTTGTTGTTGTTATTGTTGTTGATGATTGATGATGTATACTAATATAATGGAAGACGAATGCAATAGCAGGCAAACGTGATGGTTGATTGATGATTTATTGATGTGTTCAAGGATTTAGAAGCAGAATTTGGATAACATTCGACGCTTTATATATCATAGATTTAAAGGTTTATATAGCTGAAAGTAGCATTCATATGTTAGGTATCATGTCACGAAAACCGGGCAGAGAGTTTTCGTAACAACACACCAACCGAGTCGATTCACTTTCGAATTCGTCAGCCTGAAACAGCAAAACACGAGGCAGAATCGGATATTCTCGAGATTCGAGACACTCCGGCAACGAGAAATTTGCTGGCAAGCTATTGTCGGGAAAGCTGATGTTCGTTAGAGAAAACTATCTTCATCGAACATTGTTCAAGAGACGAGAAAATAGCGTTCTCTACATTCCGGCGATGTATCGTTAAGTCGGTATTTGCATTAGTCTGTTGAACTGCCCGTTCAGCTGCTTGAACTTCTTCCAATGTAAAGCCATCAAAATCAGGTTCGTTATCGGTACTCTGACTAGCAATAGGAGTTGTTGCCGAAGATGAGGGTATTTCCATTGGATATAAAAGATTAATCGGTCTTCGTATGAACTGTTTATTGGGTAACAATAATTCAACTGCTCGTACACTGTCATCACAACTTGGAAGAATCTTCGTGATACGACCCAAAGACCACATACCACGAGGTAAATCAGAGTTATTTATATGTACGATTTCTCCAACAGAAGGCTGTCGACGTACACAACTACGTTTCGATTTATGAAAGCCATAACCACGCTCACGCATGCTGGTTAAATACTCGTTTTTCCACCAGTTCCACAGCAAATCGAGACGCTTTTGTTTAAACTTCCAGTACTGAAACAAAAGCTTTCCAGCATCTCCACCTTCTGGTCGAAATGCTTGGTTCATACTCGGTATACCTGGCTTGAGGTCACACAAAAATTGCATGGGAGATAAGCTGACACCAGCAGAAAAATCATCGCCGACAAACACAATTGGTCTACAATTGACCATGGCTTCTATCTCTGTAATTAGCGTAGCAAATTCATCCCATTGTAGTAATTTTCTTCCGACAGATACTCGGAAAGCATTTTTTACTAGCGCAATCAATCGTTCATAAAAACCTCCTTTCCAAGGAGCAAATTCTGTTGTATACTTCCACACAATTCCCTTTTCAGCTACGTAGGTTCGTGCATCGCTATTTTTATATACGTTATGCCAACATTTATCGATCACATTATTTGCTAGCTTGAACTGCGGTGCATTATCTGATATTATTTCAGTTGGACAGCCTCGACGTGCGATGAATCTACTTAGACATTCGACGAAAGATTGAGCAGTACAATTTGTGACCCACTCCAGGTGCACTGCTCGGGTCGCAAGACATGTGAACAGAGATACCCACATTTTATATTTCTCACCGTTTAGTTTGACGTTAACGGGACCAAAATTATCAACTCCACTGAATTGAAAAGGTTTAGATGGTGAGACTCTTTCAATTGGCCAAGGCGGCATTTTTGGCAATGTAAAAGAGTGACCTCGGTGTTTTCGGCACAGCAAACAATTGTGTAATACATGTCTCACTGCTGCGCGACCTTGTGGTATCCAATATTTTCGACGTAAATTGTTTAGAGTATGACTACAGCCGCTATGGAATTGTCTTTCGTGAACTTCAAAAATGATTAAGTCAGTAATATGACTTCGTCTAGGTAACAATATAGGATTAACAGTTTCATAGGGTAGATCGGCATGTTGTAATCTGCCATGACATCTAATGATGCTGTGATTATCGAATTTTAAATCTAACTGTTTGATCATAGAGTGTGATTTATTGTTTTCAATACAAAATCGAACATCATAGAAGTGTTTTTGTTGAATGGCCCTCAACCATAATCTTTCAGAATCGTTGAGTTCATCTACGGAAATTGGACCACACTTTTCATAAATATCGAAATTCGCACCATTAGATGATTCTAAACGGATTGATTTGACCTTGCTGATAACGTGAATTTTAATGAATCGTAAGCAATAAATGGTGACTCGTTTGAGTCTTCGGAAACAGGAAAATGATTGAGAGTCGATGTTACACGGCATAGAACTCTCTTTTGCTGAAGGCAAAGCGTCCCCAGCGAGAAATGTATGAAAAATAGGAGTTTCGTTCACCGAATCTGCTGTGTTTGTCAATTCGTCACAAGACAGTATGTCCACACCGTCTTTTGTTGGCCATGAAGCTTGCTCTTGCTGTAACCATAACGGACCTTGCCACCAGATACTACTAGTTAACAAATTATCACCAGACAACCCCCGTGTGCATAGATCAGCTGGGTTGTCCTCACTCTTGACGTATCCGATAATAGCATTAGAAACGTTGCGTATTTCTCGTACGCGATTGTTGATGAATACTGGTAACGATTTCTTGCTTTCTACCCATGCAATAACGCTAGTGGAATCTGTAAACAGTAATATTGGGGGATTATATTGAGAAAGTGAGTGTCGCACAAACAACGCAGCTCGAGATGCAATGACCAATCCTAGTAGTTCCAACCGAGGAATTGTTATAGGTTTCATTGATTTCGATTTCGGACTAAGGCGACTTTTTGCAAACAGTAGTTTAGTTGTCCACAAGTCGGATTGTGACGCACATTGGCACCTCAGATATATACACGTTGCATATGCGTCAGCAGAAGCATCGGAGAAAGCAATGAGTGAAACATTTTTTATGTTATCAAAGAAATATAAACGACGCGGTAACTTTATTTCAAAGATTGATTTAAGTTGATAACATATTTCGTTCCACTTGTGTTGGTGATCTTCACTGATCGGATCATCCCAACCAACACCGGTATCCCAAAGCTCTCGAAGAAAGCATTTAGCTCGAAGAGTACATGGGTGGAATATGCCCAACGGGTCGTAGATAGAGGCAATAGCTTGTAGTATCTCACGTTTCGTTGTACAAACCGCCCGTGTATCCCAATCCGTCTGTAAACTAATTTCATCGGTTGTGCTGTCCCATAAAACTCCCAGCACTTTAGTTTTCTTATTTTCGACCCTATCAATTGCTGGTATAAGTTGGAAAAGCGCTTCAGAGTTAGTAGACCACTCTCGGAGATTCATACTGATCGAATTAAACAATTGTTTAGATTTTTCATAGAACGCCAAACCACTTTGGACATCGTCAACACCACAAATTACATTATCCACGTAAATATTATTAGCAATTTTTTTACTTATATCAGTATTGTGATTTTTCAAATGGTGTTGGATTGCTGCGCCAAGTAAAAAGGGACTGCTTATAATTCCAAAAGCAACTCTGGTGAATCTAAATATCGCAAGATTTTCTCGAGATGTATTGAAGTTATTAATGTCGTTAAGCCAGATAAACCGTGTAACGTCACGTTCAGTAGGTTGTAAACTGAGTTGTAAAAATGCTTTCTCGATATCTGAAATTATTGCTATTGGTGCCAGCCGAAATCTGATTAATATAGCACATAAATCTGGTAGGATTACTGGTCCTCGATATAAGCATTCATTCAATGACGGCTTGTGCTTTCCTGACTTCGCCGAGGCATCGTATACAATTCGAATCTTGGTCGTCTGGTGGTTTTGGCGAATAACCGGATGGTGTGGTAAATAATGCACCATACTGTTCGTTTGAAAATATTCATCGCGTGGCACGCGTTCGATGATTCCCAAGGTAAGCTGTTGTTCGATAAGATTGTTATATTCCATCGGTAGGTTTGAGTTTGACGATTTGAACCGTTTGAGCAGTGAATTAAGCCTTCCAAGCGCGAGATTATAGTTTTGTGGTAACTGATTCTTTTTGCAATTCCAAGGCCATTTAACTTGATATCGGTTTTCATCCACATAAGCAGACTCATTAAAATGTTTCATTGCAATATCATCATCACTCTCGACGGGACTATCATTTATACCAATTTTGTCAAGAGCCCAAAACTCATCCATGTCTGGCGTTTGCTTCCCAGCTTTAGTCTCAGTTGTAATTGTACTTAAAACGTTATTAATGCTCGAACAAATGGAGCGTTCAGTTAGGCAAAGTAGATTTGTTTTTTCAAGTGTCGGCGTTGTCGTACTGAATTTGCCGCCAAGTACAATTCCCAGTGTTGTTGGGATCAAATAGATGCCATCTTCAGTGCGTATTTTTGAGCTGCTTATCACAAATTCCCAGAAATAATCTGAGCCAATTAAGATTGAAGGTGGGCCAGTTACTGCTTTTGAATCATCTGCTAGCGCGTATGGCATCGTTTTCAAAAGTTCACGGGTAGCTGTTGGCAGCTTTTCGTTCGTAAGTTCACATTTCGTAATCATTGAGGTGGTATGAGCTAGTATTTCGGTTTCACCACCATCACGTAACTGAATGTTTAACTTTACTTCATCAGCATTGATGTACAGCGTGCGGTTTGTACCAAAAACCGATATTTGCAACTTTTCGCTGTTCGTTTTACTCAATTTAAGTTGATTTGCTAGTGATTCAGTGATATAGGTGCGATGACTTCCATTATCAAATATGATACGAGCACGTTGTTTTTGGCCAGTTTCCGGATTTACGACATACGCTGTTGCGGTTGCAAGAACAGATTGTTCTTCTATAGTAAGTGAACATGATTCACTGTGATTTTGCTTTAACGTTATATTTCGTTCTACAGTCTTTTGTTTTTCAGCTTTTGAAGTGGAGAACTTCGTTGGACATAAGGGAGATGGGTGACTGCCTGTTGTTCGACAATAAAAACATTTTATATAGTCAGGATGTGTCTTGCAATATTTACTTTCGTGGCCATGGCGTAAACATCGATAGCATCGTTGTATTTCCTTTAACCGAGCTGTTCTGCTTGGTAAGTCTTGATAGATATCACATTTAGAATTAAAATGTGGACCACTACAAAAGTAGCACGGATTACTCGGTTTGTTTATGTTCATTTTTGCAGGTTCGGCGGCTGATAATGTTGAACTAATAGGTTGATATTCGTCCTGCTGAGAAGTTGAGAACTTTTCCATGAAACTTGTAGATTTATTTGAAATCAACTTTTGGCGAGATTGATCGGTAGTAAACGGTGACAGATCGTCCATCAGTTCAGTAAGAACGTCGGACTCCTGAATAAATTCACTTAAAGCCTGCTGAACTTGTGAAAGCGTTGATTGTGGCCCTACATTTTTACGTTGGCAAAGATCTTTCAATACATGACTTGGAAATTTACCGAGAACATCCAGTACTAGCGACCTGTTCGAATCAGTATCTTCGCCGGCATTTGTTAATTGACGAAGAATTTTGGTGCAATGATCGAATGTTTTTTGTAAGTCGTGTAGTTTATCGCTAGAAGTTGGCAATCGTTTTAATTTACTGTATAGTCCAGATATAAGTTGTTCTGAAGGACGTTCAAAACGAGACTTTAGCACTGCAACAGCAATATTGTAGTTTTCATTGGAAATTGCGATGCCACCAATCGCTTCAAGTGCTCTGCCTCGTAAATAACTCCGAAGATACGTGAATTTTTGGACATTGGAAAACGGACTGTCATGAATCGCTGCATTATATATTGTCCAAAACTGTGGCCATTCGTAATAATCTCCATCAAATGAGGGCATATCCAACTTTGGTAATTTTATTCGTGCGGTGTTCGAAATAGAATTATGCGGCATTACATCGGATGAAATCGGTGAATTCATAACATCAGTTTGATGTTTCATTGATTTGATCTGCTTGATTTTTAATTCAAGCAATCCTATGAGACTGTTTGCTTCATCTTGCAACGTTAAATAACCGTTGAACTCATCGGCCGCTGTTGAAGCGTACAATTCTTCGTCTGCTGCAGGATCCGCCATATTTGCCATCAATTGAATCCATTGAGTGTCAGATTTTTCAAGTGCTGCAACTGTTTTTGTGAGTTTAACGATGCATTCCTCCAAGCTGACTATCAAAGATATGTCTACATCTTTATCCTCACCAATTGGTTGTGAGTGTAATTGTTTTGCATTTTTGATTTGTTTGGATAATGTTGATTTCCGCAAGGCAATGGCTTGGCGTATCGCACCCGACATATTGTAAACGAAACGTGAGGATAAATTTCAAAACGTAGTCCTTTCGCAATACTCAGTGCGCCATGTCAACAACAACTTTATTTTATAACATTGAGCAATTGCTCACCTTTATCGACAGTCGATGATTTGATAGTTGGATGCAATTGGGTTATCGATAATCGTTCGTGAACACTTTTGTTATTGAGGACGAGCAACATGTAAGCTTTCAACGTTGAAATTGTTTTTGATTCGTTTGATTCAGATGACGTAAATATATCTCAATCAGGAATTATCGATGTTTTAAGAAAGTGACAAATGTAAAACAGCCGAGAAGAGTGTTGATCTTAGTTGTAACAACGATACAGCCAAGCAGAGTGTTAGTGTTTGTTGCAGAAACGATACAGAGGAACGGAGTGTTGTTGCAGTCGGTGTTGTTGTTGTTGTTGTTATTGTTGTTGATGATTGATGATGTATACTAATATAATGGAAGACGAATGCAATAGCAGGCAAACGTGATGGTTGATTGATGATTTATTGATGTGTTCAAGGATTTAGAAGCAGAATTTGGATAACATTCGACGCTTTATATATCATAGATTTAAAGGTTTATATAGCTGAAAGTAGCATTCATATGTTAGGTATCATGTCACGAAAACCGGGCAGAGAGTTTTCGTAACAACACACCAACCGAGTCGATTCACTTTCGAATTCGTCAGCCTGAAACAGCAAAACACGAGGCAGAATCGGATATTCTCGAGATTCGAGACAGGTTGGAGGGGGGGTTTTTTTTTTGACGGCGGCCGGGGTTAGTATTGGGGGGGGGTGATTTACTCGGGGGTGTGGTGTTGGCCCCCGGGGCCAGTAGTATGCCGGCGGGAAACTATGATGTGTCCTTTACTTGGCGCGCATTTATTCTATCTCCGCGTACTTTGACTTCTATGGCACTGTGGAGGGTCTACTTCGATTTGCTTAATAGGCGGTTTCAGCATCAGACCAAGAAAACCAACTTTTTAATGTTTATTCGGAAGTAGTATAATACATCAATAGTTCTTTACACGCTGAGTTAGTAGTAAGCCGCTTCAAACACCACTACGTGTGGCACTTATAGCTTGCTAGTTTTCGAGTACTTTGAGCCACTCGCTTCAACCATACACCGTTACGATTTTGCTTAAAATTCGGTTCGTTTCACTTCGATTTTGGTTGAGTTAGCCTTGCTTTTTTATTTTCTCAAACTCAGGGTTGAGCGCACTATTATTCTAAATAGTTATTTGGTAAGTTAACTTTAGGTTAGGTAGTAATTACTTTTCCTCTTTTGAGATTTGTACGAAGCCTTCCGGACGGCTAGACCCGTACGTTTATTTAAGTACCTTAATCTTGGTCTTAGATTTACGCTAATAATTACCTTAGAGCCAACAGTATCCGGACGGCTTACTGAAGGATCCTGATAAACTATTATTTTCCCTTGTGGGTTTGTACGAAGCCTTTGGACGGCTAGACCCGTACGGTTATTTAAATACCTTATCCTAGGATCTAAGATTTACACTAATTACGTGCCTTGATTTTAACGTTCCCGCTTCCGGACGGCTAGCTAGGCCCGATCTATAACTAGTTACTAGTTGGCAGCTACTATCTAGTGAAATTATTTACTTGGTCGGGTTACCTACGTCCCGAACTCGCCCTGGGAATGCTTACGAATTTCCGTCCCAACTAACTCCACATGGTATTTCTCAATTCTGGGTGCTCGTTTTGGAACTCTAAGATACCCGTTATTGTTAGGGTTACGCTCGTGCTCGGTTCAGTATAGTGAGAATAAATTATTATTGGAATAATGTACTTATTTCTGAAGTGTTATTATTACTCAACGTTAAATAATCGATAAGTAGTGTATCGAAATTCCAAATAAATGGACAGTATGCATTCGAAATCGCTGTGTTGCAATTAAAATCCAGAAGTATGGTGCTGAAACAGGCCACCGCAGACTACCAGAGTTAAGCTTAGACTGATAAAGTAAAAACTAAAAGATGCTAGCACATGTTAGCTAAAACGAAAAACATGTGCTAATTATGCAAATCAGCACTTGAAAAGACGAAAATAAGGAAAACATAAAGAAAAGAACACCCAGGGGAGGGAGGAATCTAATAAGTGAATTGGTGACCAACCCGGGGTTTTTAGGCATTTTTGGGCGGTTTGGACCGAAAACCCTATGGTAGCCTGGTAGACCCCTTACATCCCCGGTTGTTGGTTAAGCATCTTCCATTGATGCCCTGGTTTAAGTCCCAAAACGAAATATGGCAGTATCCTCAAGAGGCTAACGAAGGACGTTTTGAGTGGTGAACCCATTCACACCACGGGCCGAGGCCCTTAACCTTGACTCTTGAGCACACAACCATATTTGTTTTATTTACCGGTTTTGTGTCCACCCCTTTTTGTTTCCTTCGTACAATTTACCCCTTTTTTAACAGTGCGTCTTCCACTGACGCTTTTTCTTTTTCCAATTTATGTTTCATTAACCGGCCCCTTATTCGTACCCGATTTTACATTTCTTCTTTTCTCGTCTAACCCTAATTTATATTTTCACATCTTTCTTCTTTTTGCCAATGGGAGTTTTCGGATTTAGGAATCCCCCAAAATATAATTTACCTGAAACATATAAATGATTAGACATATATGCATACAAGTTATACAAAACAATGTCACTACTTCTTTTTATTACCGGTTTATTCCGGTGTTGTAATTTTATTATTATTCTTCTTTTATCAACGTTCGGCGATGGTTTCCATTATTTCGGTCTTCGCACCATTTTCGGGTTTCAATTTCGTCGATATACTAGTTTTGCGGTTAATGTTTTTCGATTACTGGCTTTTTCGTTGTTTTCGCCGTTGATTTACCGGTTTATAATTACCAGCATCGTCGTCGGTATCACCTGGTATGTTATTGTTGGTTACCGGCTTATGGCTACCGGTTTGGTTTAGTCATTATCGGCGTCGTCGTTGTTGTCTTCTTTAGTTATCGGGTCCTTTACGCACTGGTTGTCGTTGATCTGGTTTGTTATTTCTTTCGGTTTATTTCGAATCGATTATCCTTTGTCCCGATTGTTTTTGCTTTGCACCAACTGTTCTGGTTTGAACTCTGTTTGTTTCGTTAAATCGATTCTTCCTGTCATTATCGATGTATATACCGGTTTCGTACTTACTGGTGTCTGATGCACTGATTTCTTCTTGTTAGTTTATGTCGTTGTTAATCCGGTTCTTTATTGTACAGCTTGTTTTAGCTTTGATACTCCGATTGCATTATTCGCTGTATCATCACTCGTTATAATTTGTGATACCGGTTTTGTGCCGGTTTCGTTGTTTTTTGGGACTATGTCGAATGTCACTCCTATATTTGTCGAATCGATTCTTTTTGTGGCTCGATCATTGGTTGATTCCATCGTCATTGCTTAATTTAAGGTTTGGATTTTAAAGTTTAGCATGTTTCCGGACGGCTAACATCGCTCCCATTTTATAATTTAGAATAAGGCGAGAAAGCGCGTCCGGACAGCTCGCTACCTCTTGCCCTCATTCTTTCATTATAGTTGATCGACAGTTGGGTATTCCTTCCATGGATTTTGCGTATCCATGGAATTTCGCTTTGCTTCATTGATCGCTTTCACAATTTGTTCCTTGTTAATTGCAATGAACTGTCGAATCGATCTTTTGTATCCTTTGTATTGCTCCTCCGTGATAGCTTTTCGATTATGAGCTCTTCCTTTCACGTAATTGAATGACTTGGTGGTTGATCATACACACACTTTCTTGCCATTATCCACTTTGGTATCGTAATCTTAATGGTGCGAACAGTATCTTTCTGTCATCGATTTCATTGTAACATTCGGCCTTTTCAGCTTTCATTTTGAAAATGTATGTTTCTACCAGTTGTTGAGTTGAAACCTGGTTTTGTTCACCAAGTATCCTTTGTAGTTCGCAAACGTCGACTGTTATTAGGCCCGCAGGATACGGTTGTCCCTTCTTTTCGAACGTTGCATTCCACATCGTTTCCTGGGTTCGTACGAAATTCCATAATATGATGTTTCCTTTAATTGTTCATAGATCACGTCTGGTATTTTTCCTTTGAATTGCTCTACGTCGATGACGCCCAATTCACACTCGCTTGTTTGGATTGCTGCGTAGCGTACAACTTTGCTTGGCCAGAAGAATTTCCTTATCATTTTCGACCATACTTTTTTGAATCCTAAGTGTCCTCCGTATTTTGATGTATGATACATTTCGAATAACGGCCGTCGAAAATCAGGAGATACCACGATTTGAAATTCCCATGGTTCGGTTTGTTGCGGTCAATCTTTTCTTCGTAATCGGTATAAGATATCGCTGAAATTAATGAACCGATGTTCATGTGCTACGATCCATTTTTTTCAAATTCTGGAGTCGTGTCTAAGAATTTGTTGTTTTCAATATAATATTTGAGCGAATGAATACATGGATCTTCACTTTCTGCTCGTACCAATTCATCTGGTGTCCATGCTGGTTCTAACCGGAAATATTGTGAATATATTTCAGCCTGGGTTATTTCGAGATCTTCCGGTTGGTCCGTTTGATCCAATTCTTCCTCCGATTCTATCTTGTCTTGTTGTTGTTCAGCTTGCATCGCTCCTTGTTCGTTTTCTACTAGCGGTTCCACTTGAATTCTTTTTCTTGGTTGTTTCCGTCTTTGTTACAACGGTTGTTCGGTTTGCTTTTCATCACTGAAGAGTACGAGTATACTATCCTCTTCTTCTGATGTTTCATTCCTTGTTTCGACCACTTGTTCTTCCTCACTATAGCTGAGTGTTATTGTATGTTTGGTCAATGGTACTTCTTATTGCGGTACACCTCATTTAAGCTCATTCTTTGGTTGACCCATCTTTTGACCGCTTCCATTTTTCTTGCCACCACCGATTATTAGTTCTTTGTCTCGTTTTGGTTGACTTTTCTTTTCTTGGGTTGACTGTAATTGTATTTCTGTTTCGAATATCAATGATTCTTCTGAGTCAGATTTTTGTTGATCCACCGCTGTTATTGGGTGCTCTTTGATTCTTTGATTTATATACTTTGTTTTGGTTTTCCCTGTTCTTTCTGTGTCTTTCTTTCAGCTTCTTTCGTTCTTATTTGGATCGCCTGTTGTTGATTTCCGCTAGTTCTTTTGACTGTTAGCGGTTTGTATCGGTTCTTTGTTTCTTCTAGCTCCAATTCCAAATTTTCGGTTCCAGGAACTACTGGCAGTCTCCGCATACAATCGGCATTCTGGTGATATCGTCCCGGTTTGTGTACGATTGTATATTCGTATTCTAGGATCTTGTTGGCCATTCCGGCTAGTCGCACGGTCATTTGTTCTAGCTGTCGTTTCTTATTGAGAATTTGGACCAACGGTGCATGATCCGTAATAATCATCGTATGATTTCCCAATAAATATGGTCGGAAACGTTGGACTGTTCGGATTACTGCCAAGCATTCTTGCTCCGTAATTGAGTATCGAGTTTCTTCGTCACGGTATTTATTACTACCGTAATGGATACGTGTTCGCTTCCTGTTTCGTCTTCTTGGGCTAACATGTATCATCTCTGAGGTGTTGTCATCTTTATCTTTAAGGTATCGAATGCTTGTTGGGTTTCCTCCGTCCACAATTGACTAAATTTGACCATTCTTGCCCGTTTGTTTGTGATATCGTGCAATGGTGCTGCTATTGTCCCATAATCAGGTAGGTGCCTGTAATATCCAGTTAAACCAAGGAAGTTTCTAAGTTGCGTTACTGTTTTTGGTTTTGAGAAATTTTGTATTTGCTCGATCTTGCCAAGTCTGTTGATGTTGGTGCGTACTTGCCAGTATGCTGATTTCAAATCTAAGGTTGAGAAATATTTTACTCCGCGTAATGCGTCTAGCATTTCATCAATTCTTGGCAATGGAAAGCTATCTCGTTTCGTAACTGAATTGAGCATTCTGTAATCTGCACAAAATTTTTCTGATCCGCCCTTTCTTATTGGCTAGGACAATTGGTGAAGCCCACGGGCCTGATTACAAATTGATCGAGCATTTGTTGCACTTGTTTGCTTGCTTGGTTTCGATCAACATAAGGTAATCGCCGCAGTGGTTGTTGTATCGGCTTTTCGACAGTAGTTTGGATGAAATGTTCCACTTGTGTATTGATACCAATATCGAAATCTGTTTTCGAAAACACATGTTGATAATTATGCAATACATTTATTAAGTATGCCATTCCTTCTTCGTCAGTAACTGATTTTTCACGGTCGGTTTCGGTTGGTAACTCGATGTTGTTCATATGCTCCATTTGGCGTATTATTTGTTCTTGGAACTGTTCGATATTGACTCGGCATTGTTCTATTTTCTGTTCTTGCACTTCTGTGTCTACCATCGATATTACTTGTGGATTCTTTATTTGAATCTCGCCCGCACATGATTTAATTATTGGTTTTCCTCGTTTCCCGATTTGAGTCCATTTCATTTCGTTTTTTCCATTCGATTTCGTTTCTTTTCGAATCGATCAATTGCTTTTTGAGCTTTCTCTTCATTGACCGCCGTTCTTATAATTGTTTCTTCTACTTTACGTACCAGCGGTTGGTCTTCGATGATTTCCATTTCTATCATATTTAAATTACATACTGGTACCATGACGTTACCCTTTTCCACTTTCATTACGCTGTTTGGTATTGCTAATCCATTGTTAGTTTTCGTTAAGGGTGGGTTCCACTATTATCATGGTGCCTTCATTTACTCCATCTGGTATTTTAGCTTCGATGAATTTTGCCGACCATGGTGGAATCACTTGTTTACATGAGCATTTGCACATTTCAATTTGGTTGTCTTCTATTCCTTTGACCGTTCCCATTTCGTTAATCGGCCAACTATGGGGTATCGGTTGATCATTCATTTTGATTCTCAGTTGTTGGCAATCGATTACAGCTCGAAGGCTGCCAAGAAATCGTGTCCATATATTGGAATCTTTGGAAAGTTTTTGATTACGATGAATCGAATCTTCCGTATTTTCTTTTCCAAGTGGACTTGAACGAAAAAGTAGCCTACTGCTCTTTCCGTTTATTCGCCATTGAATACAATGCAGTTTCTCTGAGTGGCAAATGTTTGAAATGTTTCTCATATTGTTCCTCGCTGATAATCGTGATTTGCGATCTGGTAGAGACTAATCCTCGTAATCTTTTGTTGCCTTATGGATGCGTGTCGATGTAATACTTTGATAGGACTGTTGGATCGCTACACGGCTCGTACTCCTGTGATTCATTAACTTGGCTCACTTCTATGAACTTTGTTTTCTTTTCGTCTATTGATATGTCCTCGATTTTCTCCAATTTGTTTTGAGGACCTTTTTGTCGTTCCACTACGCTCGACTTTGATAATTGGTTTCTCTTTTCTTCATTTGATTGATTCGATCGGTTCGGCATTACTCTATAGCGATTTGGATTTTGTTGTTGGTTCTCTCTTATGTTTTGACCAGAATTTCTTGAGAAACATTTCTCCGTTTTATGACCCAACTTCCCACATTTATTACATCTCGGCGGTGTTTGGTTCATTAACGATTGCCGAAATTGTGGTTGTTGGGTTGCCATTAGTGCTGGCATTCTTTGTTGCTGTTTCCAGGTAATTTGAGGTTGCATTGATTGCTGTGGTACCTGTATTGAGTACATCGCTTGCCGTGTTGATTATTGTATTCCCATATGTCCATAATATGGTTGCAATGATTGAGGATAATTCGCATCCAGCTGCGTTGACATTATTGGTATTGGCATCGTGGTTGTGTCATTTGTGGTTGTTATAATTGTATCGTTTGGTTATTCCACCGTTGCGCGCGCCATTGTATTTGTGGCCTTTGTGCCCTTGGTCGCCACATTTGTTGATTACTGTTTGGTCTCATTCTTACGATTTGATTGTACTTCGCGATAATTTGGTCGTTGTTCATTTGTGCCTTGTAATCCTTCGGTCATTTGTTGATCCAAACTTTCGACTGCCTCTCATTTCTCTGATAATGTCACAAAAGTTTTTTGTTTTACTGCACATAAAGGATTTCGGATTTCATCCTTTAGTCCCGTTATTAGTGCTGATTTGAGGACTTCTTCGACAATGGATTCGGGCACGCCTTTTGTAGTTAGGTTCCGCGCTGCGTAGACTCGTAATTCGTCTGCGAAATCTTTGACTGTTTTTGTTTGTCGTAGGCTTTGTAATTTATTCATATGGTTTGTCAACGTTTTTGGTACGTCAAATCGTTCTTTGAACTTCTTAATCAACTCGTCATAATTGCATAATTCATTGGCTTTTTTGATTGTCAATACTTCCAAGTATTCTTCTGCTTTTCGTCACATTTTTACTTTGAATATCCGATGGTTTTCTTGTTCGTCATCGATACCATCTTGAGCCAATGCTTTTTCAAATTCTTTACGGAATTTTTCGAAACTCGTTTCATCTTTAAGTTTCGCACCTCGTTTTCCATTTTGGCCATAATTGCTTGGCCAGTCGGTTGTTGTATTGCGTTTGGTATTTGTGGCGATTTTTTAGTTGCCACCTTGATCAAAGCTTAAATGAATTGTTGGTTCATTGTCACTAGGTCATTATTTTGTAGGTCTAAATCATTGATTTGGTTCATCGTTGGTTGTTGTGGTTGTTGATATTGGTACATATATGGTGTTGCTGTTGCTAGCGGTACTCCGGGATTAAGCATTGAATTGTTCGTAACGAATGGCATTTGACTGCCTTGTGGGGCCGTTGGTGTTGTGTCGTAATATTGATATGCCCCGTTTTGGATTGCACCGGTTGCTATTCCTTGATGTTGATTCCAAGTATTCATTGGTTGGAATGCGCCACAATTTGTTGTTACATATGAAGTTTGTATTCGATTGTACATATTCGCCATTTGAGTTGTACTACTATTTATTTCGTGCGGCACTTGTATTTGGTACCATATTTTCGTCAATTGGCTTGCACTATCTCGTTATTTGTTTGCACCCATTTGTATTTGATTAGGTTGGTTGTTGACTTGCATTGGATTTGCAATTTGATCGTAATTCGTACCAAACTGTATTCGATTTATGTCGATTGGTTCTTCAGTAATACCACATTGATCATAATTCGTTTGGTCATTGTTAGGTTTGGATCGTATTTGGTTTATATTACGTCATTCTTCTATAAACACCATTGATCGTTCTTTGAATCGGTTTGATTATTTTGCGCTTGGATCATATAAAATTCATTTTGGTTTGTACCATTTTGATCATAATTCATACCACATTGGTTTACATTGTTTGGTTTCGGCGCATATTTATCGCCTCGATATTATCCCGAGTTGATGTTGATTTGCGTCATTTGACTTGTTTCGTGTAGGGCTCCACTTTAGATTCTATTTGTTTTATTGTTCATCATTAATTTTTGTTGTTGTTCCATTGTTTGCTGGATTTGGATCGTTCTTCGTTCCATGTTGGTTGTTCCTTGGTCGCTACTCGTGGTTGTTATTCCTTTCGTTTGTTCCGAGTTATTGTTACTCGGCGGTGTTGTATATATTTGACCCATATTGAAAGGTCCGTCGTATTCTACACTTTGGATTATGATTTTCGGTTGATAATCGTTTTGAATTTGTTCCCTCGACTGTTCTTGTTGAATACCGTTATTTTGTCGAATTACCGTTATTCCGTCATCATTGTGTTTTGTGATTCCGTTATTGGCTGTGCCAACAGAATTTTCGGTTCATTCGGTTCCACATTTTGAGAAAATTGTTGTAATTCTGCTGTTAAGGTTGCATGCCTTGCTATAAATTGTAATTGTTTTTCTTTTTGGTATTGCGACTTTTGTATCGTATTCCGGATACCTTTTTCCGGATTTCTCATATTTGTAAACCGCTCTTCTATACTTCTTCTTTTTAAAACTTTTTAGTATACGTTTCTTGCAAGCTTTCCTGTTGTTCATTTCGTTTATGTTCCGGTGTTTTGAGTAGAACTCGCTCA
>JASANE010018647.1:0-25559 GCA_030248225.1 Trileptium ribeirensis | reverse complement strand
TGCTACTGAAGCGACATTGCTGTGGCTTGTCGATACCGACATTACACTGCTATTTATTTGATGTGGTTGTTGGACACCGTACGGGATTCCTGATGCTGTTGGTGGATTATCTATTACAACTGTATCAATCGAGTTGAACGTTGACGTCAATGGCATGAATTGACGCTGTTGCTGCTGTTGTTGTGATGGTTGAACGCAATGATCCTGCGCGGACTCACTGCGACTACTCAACGGTGGCCCTGCTGATGGAGGTAAGCCGTTGCGCGCTGTGACAGGCGCAGTTGACTGACTTGCCGCATAGCCACCTGTTCCGGAGCTAGTTTTCCGTTGAGAAGCATCCATATTGGACGAGGTATGGCGTGATCCTGCTGCTCGCTTGTCGATATTATCAGTACCTCTCTCCAACGGAGAAACGATGCTATTTGTAGCTGCTGGCGCTTGAGATTTAGTAGGATTAAGTAACGTCGCCGATGAACCGTGGTCCTGTAATCTGTTCAGCGAGGATGGTAGCAAATTGATATCTGGATTACCTGGAGCTCGTCCTGTCAAATCGACGGATATTAGAATATTACTTTCGATGACACTCTGAGTTTTTCGTACGGTAGTTGCAATTGATCCAAAAGAAATCAAGTTTTTGCTTCGACCTAGGGATAGTGATAATTTGTCGTCGCGTAAATGACAATTACTATAATTGTACGTAGTAGTTGGATTCGATCTTGGGTACAATACGTAGATTGCAATCAAAAATAATAAAACTGAAAAATATGGAATAATCCAACCAAGAACCAACGGTGCTACAAGAGAATCGTGGATGTTAGCCAGTCAGCGATAATGAATCCCAAAGATTTAATTAGATTTAACTATATCTGACGATCTTATTCTAGCGATGATATATCTAAATCAAAGCGGCCTGATTTTGAATTTTATTATATATACGAAATTTATTACTATAAATTATTTATAATTATTTATAGTTGTATATAATGAAAATAATACGGTATAAATGCTAAAATATATAATTCGATTTGTGTTTGCTTACGTTCTGAATAATGATGGCGTACGCTCGAATTATATGGGACAGATAGGTGCAGGCTTCCGTAATTTTGGGCCGTGGTGAAGCATGTTTACAGTTATAGTAACAAACATTTATGTGTACCGCAAACGCGTCCATAAAGATAAGTCTTCACATCATGCACATATATTCGTAGCAATGGGAATGAGATGGAAGAGAATAGAGTGGGCTCGTCCCACGTTGCTGAGGGAGGAGGGAGGGATAAATGAATCTACAGAAGGGCGATCTGACCATTACGACGGTACCCGGTACACCTATGGCAAGCCACATACTATGCATTTATATGTACCTCAAGTTTTGTTCTCAACTGTCGTAATAGTCCTGTTGTCTTTTACATAACTACTAGTAGACTGAGCTGGGACTCTACCTATTAGAATTTATAATAAAGAAAATGTTACACTTGGTGAAATGTAGAAATTGTTTAAAAAACTAAATGTCGAAATATCTAATATAACCGCAATTAGGTGAGCAGGCAATCTCACTTAAAACGCTTCCAAATCACGACCACTTGGTTAGAATAAACTAAATGTCGAAATATCTAACATAACCGCAATTAGGTTAGCAGGCAATCTCACTTAACACGCTTCCGCCTCACGACCACTTGGTACGAAAAAACTAAATGTCGAAATATCTAACATAACCGCAATTAGGTGAGCAGGCAATCTCACTTAAAACGCTTCCGCCTCACGACCACTTGGTCCGAATAAACTAAATATTGCAATATCTAACATAACCGTAATTAGGTGAGCAGGCAATCTCACTTAACACGCTTCCACCTCACGACCACTTGGTCCGAATAAACTAAATGTAGTAATATCTAACATAACCGCAATTAGGTGAGCAGGCAATCTCACTTGACACGCTTACACCTCACGACCACTTGGTCTGAATAAACTAAATGGCGTAATAGCTAACATAACCGCAACTAGGTGAGCAGGCAATCTCACTTAACACGCTTCCGCCTCACGACCACTTGGTCCGAATAAACTACATGTCGAAATATCTAACATAACCGCAATTAGGTGAGCAGGCAATCTCACTTAACACGCTTCCACCTCACGACCACTTGGTCCGAATACACTAAATGTCGTAATGTCTAACATAACCGCAGTTAGGTGTGCAGGCATTCTCTCTTAACACGCTTCCGCCTCACGACCACTTGGTACGAAAAAACTAAATGTCGAAATATCTAACATAACCGCAATTAGGTGAGCAGGCAATCTTACTTGACACGCTTCCGCCACATCAACCCACTCTGGTACAAACATAGTGCAAGTGCGAATATCTAACATAACCGCCAGTAGGTGAGCAGGCAATCTCACTTAACACGCTTCCGCCTCACGACCACTTGGTCCGAATAAACTAAATGTCGAAATATCTAACATAACCGCAATTAGGTGAGCAGGCAATCTCACTTAACACGCTTCCGCCTCACGACCACTTGGTCCGAATAAACTAAATGTCAAAATATCTAGCATCAGCGTAATTAGGTGAGCAGGCAATCTCACTTAACACGCTTCCGCCTCACGACCACTTGGTACGAAAAAACTAAATGTCAAAATATCTAACATCACCGTAATTAGGTGAGCAGGCAATCTCACTTAACACGCTTCCGCCTCACGACCACTTGGTACGAAAAAACTAAATGTCAAAATATCTAACATCACCGTAATTAGGTGAGCAGGCAATCTCACTTAACACGCTTCCGCCTCACGACCACTTGGTCCGAATAAACTAAATGTGAAATATCTAACATAACCGTAATTAGTTGGGAGGCAATCTCACTTAACACGCTTCCGCCTCACGACCACTTGGTACGAAAAAACTAAATGTCAAAATATCTAACATCACCGTAATTAGGTGAGCAGGCAATCTCACTTAACACGCTTCCGCCTCACGACCACTTGGTCCGAATAAACTAAATGTCAAAATATCTAACATAACCGCAATTAGGTGAGCAGGCAATCTCACTTAACACGCTTCCGCCTCACGACCACTTGGTCCGAATAAACTAAATGTCAAAATATCTAACATCACCGTAATTAGGTGAGCAGGCAATCTCACTTAACACGCTTCCGCCTCACGACCACTTGGTACGAAAAAACTAAATGTCAAAATATCTAACATCACCGTAATTAGGTGAGCAGGCAATCTCACTTAACACGCTTCCGCCTCACGACCACTTGGTCCGAATAAACTAAATGTCAAAATATCTAACATCACCGTAATTAGGTGAGCAGGCAATCTCACTTAACACGCTTCCGCCTCACGACCACTTGGTACGAAAAAACTAAATGTCAAAATATCTAACATCACCGTAATTAGGTGAGCAGGCAATCTCACTTAACACGCTTCCACCTAACGACCACTTGGTCCGAATAAACTAAATGTAGTAATATCTAACATAACCGCAATTAGGTGAGCAGGCAATCTCACTTAACACGCTTCCGCCTCACGACCACTTGGTCCGAATAAACTAAATGTCAAAATATCTAACATCACCGTAATTAGGTGAGCAGGCATTCTCTCTTAACACGCTTCCGCCTCACGAGCACTTGGTACGAAAACACTAAATGTCGAAATATCTAACATCACCACAATTAGGTGAGCAAGTAATCTGACTTAACACGCTTCCGCCTCACGACCACTTGGTACGTATGTACGTACACAGCGAAACCATTTTGGTTTATTAGCTTTGTATAATGAGTGAATGTTTTGTATAGCGACCATTTGCAATGAATTAGGCAAATATACCTATACACATAAACATACATATATGGGAGAGGTACGAAATTACAGGAGATATCGGTTGCGACGGGGTAGGGGCGAGGTCGTCGAATTAGTGTGGGAGAAGTCGTCAGGGAGGATAAATATTAAAAAATTGTTGGAACCCTAATTTTCAAATATTTTGGAAACAAATTTAACAAATCTTCCCATACATTTTGTCAATTCTCCCAATTTTTGCCGTTTTGTTGAATTTTGCACAATTTTAGTTTTTTTGCCCAAGTTTTTGCGGCAGGGGTGTCGAACCTCAGGGGGATCCGGCTACTTGCCGGGAGTGGGGTGGGGGGTCGACGAGGCCCCGATGGTGTTTACGCCTCACAGGGAATATTTCCTTGTCGGTATATGAGCGTCTGTGCACGTCACCATATATACATTTATCTCATGGATTAGCAAAGTTTGAATTTTAATCTTCAGGTAAGTGAAATGATTTTTTTTGAAACGAAAAGTCAAGTTGTTAAAGTGTTGAAGCCGCGACGTTGGGTCATAACTGGCGCAACGATAATAATTAGTGTGGGATTTAAGAGCAGTCTGGTGAAAATGTGGCAAAAAACAGAGACAGCGTAAATATTTGTTATTTGGTCAAAACCATTCACATTGGCCTATGAGAGTACACTTGAAGTAATGAAAATCCACATTTTTTCATAAAAATCAAAAAATTTTCCATTAGAGAAATCCACATTTTTTGCATTAATGTTTGATAATTCAACCAACTCAATATAATATTTCAGTTCTAAAATAAAATACAGCAATGCTTTCAGTCTTTCGATCCCGCAATTAGGTCTATCAATATGATACGGCTGGTGAAATAGACGACAGTTCCAGCATATTGTCTTCGTCCGACAGTAGCCTGTACACTAAACATATTTAGGCTTCTAAACACAATATTGAATGTTTGAACTCAGCGGGTAGCGAACACGTCTAATCAAACCGATAGAATCACTGATAAAACCAACCGCGCGAACGTTTAAATTTTACATTGATTATATGCCAAATTTGAAAAGCTTAAACCAGTGATAACAGCAGTGCCGGCCGGTCGACTATTAGTGAAAACCGATGAAGTGGAAAATGTAATCCGGAGACTAAAATATTTAATGCTGCTAGAGAGCTCAGCCATGAAGTAAAATTATGATTTAGACAAATTCTCAGATACACCAGTTTCTACAAGCACGCAGTAAGTGCAATAAATCGATTGGGTATACTACTTGTGGCTTTTCTAGTTGTAACCGTGAACATACATACAAATTTCGTGCAATAGCACGGGTGTGTGCACAAGTTTTGTATCAATGGGCAAGGTGATTGACAAAAATCGTGTATGTATAATCATGCTCATACGAGCTGCACAATGTGCTGCAAGTGCACACATTTTGCTGTCTATGCTCCATAAATCTGTCGTTCGGCACATCGCTCCAAAAGACAAATTTCAGCAGCAGGTTTGCTCTAGATCGTATACGACAACAAACAGGTGCAGGCATTTTGTCTCGGCCGGAATTCTAAGTATGGTTAAAAAGATTTTGATATCTTGAAATCATGATCATCTGCAAACTTGATAACTCCATCTCCATTTTTCAAACGAAAGCACAGAAGAAATGTAAGCAGGCAAGGCTAGTAATAATATGTGTTAAACAGCTTTGTCCGCGAAATTATGGTAGCTATATCTGGACGTAAGTATCCTTGCAGAGCATATGGTATTCAAAATGTTTATCATTTTTAATGTAATATTAGGTACACTGAAGTAAAACTTGTATTTGCTAACCGGAGTTACATTATTATGCCTCTTAACGTCAATGAGCGTACATAGGATTTTGTGCCAGAACCAGGTAACTCCATGTAAATCAGGTGTACTAGTGACGATTGTTCTCGTAGTTTCTCTGGAATAATTCATTCATTGTGTGAACCTTGTTGTCATATTGTCGGGTTTGCGCCTGAAACATACCCGTTACGAAATCATTTTTTCGCAATATCTCCAAACCTACTAAAATGGAGTTACATGGTTCTGGCCCTGATGCGACGATATAGCTAGCAGAAAAATTAATATTGCTTGATCAAATGAATTTTGAGTTGTTCTGTAAACTGGATTTTGAGTGGATCTCGTAAACTTTTGTTTCAGGATCTTGGTGCGAATACACTTTTGTTTTTTGTGTTCGGTGTCAAATAGTTTGCAGACCCGCCACTGGATCATTTTAATTTTTGAGCAAATTCACATTTTTGGGCGAGATTACGTTAATACAAAAAATTGCACATTATCGTGGTTTAAACAATTTCGGCTATATGTAATTGAAATCGTCCTACGAGGCAAACTTTTGTATACGTTCAGTCACTTCAGGGAACGATTTTCAATTTCGGGAGTAACTGATATAAATACATGTGATAGAGATGTTTGGAAAACACATTCTTAAGATGCAAAAATCTCGTACCTAAATAAAGTACATTATTTGCGTTGGCAGGTGGCCACAGAACAAGTTGATGCTCTACAGCTTGATATATTTTGGACGGTATGCTCGACTCTTTTCTCTGTATCTGTGTCGCTGTACACAATTACGTAGAGAAAATGTCTTTTCATTTCAATCTCATGTTTAATTTTTTTTACTTCCTTTTACTCTTTCTTGAGTCTAGTTAATCAAAAGTCTAGTTAATTGAACTAAAACTGATTTATATACGCCAGAATTTCATTTATGTTGGCTGTTATCACATCACATGTCTATTTTAGAAACTTCCGGAACTACGTGGCTTTCATATTATGGGAGGAAGCAGTCAGGCATTCTAATGTTATAAATTCATAGAAATACAGTGCTAATAAACACATAGAAAAACATTCTGACGGAATTATAATCTAAATGGAGCGTGAAATTCCAATTCATAACACCTTTCGCAAAGTGGACTCCGACTATGAGACATAGCGTCGGCAGGTTTATGGTTCTTACAGAATGTCGTTTGTCGTGTAATGGTAGCGCGCTAGTCTTGCAAGCTAGAGGCCCGGGTTCCAATCACAGCTGGTTCAATGTATGATCTATCGTGAATCTTTTCAGCCTGAAGGCTGTGACAAGAACTACAATTAAAGTAATACTTTCTGGTGGAATTACAAAACTCAAGCGCGAAATTCTATTGCTGAAATAGCTGTCGTAAAACGGATTCCAACTACTAAACATATTGTTAGCAGGCTTATGGTTTTTGCAGGATGCCTAAAGTGACAGTATTACATATGATCCAATTTTGAAGCTTAGTGCTAAATTAAATCCAAAATTGCCATATATGGCATTCCAAACCATGTAAATTTATATGTGTTTCAACTTACTGTCAATTGACATTTATGTGCTATCATGTTAGCATCAAAAATCACACTACAATTACTACAAAGTGTTGCCCCTCTCAGACAAAACGGATCAAAAGCTTAACTCAATATTTAGGATATTCGATAACGTGATTTATGTGAGAAAGAAGTATACGATAGCTACAAATGCATTCTATATGGTCTTATTGCATTATTTAAAGCAGTTACACTGATTGCTGTTAGCCAAAATTGGCACCCACAGCGTAACATCTGCTACTTTGCTACAAAATTTTGTATAAATTTTGTAACAATAAACCTTTCCGTACAATAATTTCACAACAGTTTTAGGCGCAGAGCGTCCACGCCTAATACAGCAATAAATACTAACCTTTCGTTTTGTAGCAGAGCTCACACTATAAGATTTTTTGTTATTGCTTAACCTAACCGGCTGCTGTTTTTATAATTACGTTGTGACCCAAAAACTCGACATAAAAATGATCACTGAAGTTGTAGTTTTAGGCGCTGAGCGTCCACCCCTAATGCAGCAATAAATAATAACCTTTGGTTTTGTAGCACAGCTCACACTATAGGATTTTTTTGGTATTGCTTAACCTAACCGGCTGCTGTTTTTATGGTTACATTGTGACCTAAAAACTCGAAATAAAAATTTATACTGCTACAATGAATGCGGTCATAGTTAAAATGCAAGTAACACATTGAGGTGTTCGTGTGGTTCCGGAGATGCTGACTATAAAGCGAACACTGTGCCTTATAGTAAAAATGTATTCTATAACGATTTTCACTTGACCCAAGCCTCTGCTAGATTATCAACACAATCTAAGTGTCCCTCAGGTCTTAGAAACAGCTGTATAAGAAAAAATTTAATGTAGGTCCCCAGCTAAGCAGTGATAGATTTATATATATCTTGTCACATTTTTTCTATTTTACCTTTGCCTGTTTCGACTGCTCCATTTCTGTACGGTAGTCACCTCCGAAGTCTTCTGTGTGTGCGCGAAATGGTGATGCAAAACTTTTGTCCTATAGAAAGAAATATGTTTCAATGTGTTTGTCATTGCTGTGAAGCTACTGTTACGTTGGATCGTTCCTATAACCAGCTCTGTCATTTTAGTTTAAACTTGCCTCTAAACCTAAAGCCTAATCCTAAAAAGAATAGTCTAACAACACTCTTAGGCTGTGATGTCTTTGTCTTATTGAAGAATTCTAGGAAAGACCCGTTCTTTAAACTGAACTAGCGTTTTACGCCACAGCTTTTTAGTTTGCTCAATACAGTAGAGATGGTAAATTTTCTAAGTATCTTTGCATTCACGGCTCACACCATATTTAGGAGCAGGATGTTAAACCGTTAGAAAAAGAATCGCTTTACAGCGGAGGATCGCAAAGCAGCTGCTAACGTTACCTACGCTTATGCTTAGTGTAAGGTTGATATAAGGCTTTTGCTTAGTCTAATGCCTAGGCTTAGGCTTTAGTATATTGAAAACGGAAAAGCATGCTTGTAACTTCCATCCCTAAACCTTTACATTGGCTGCATTTACTAATCAAATAGTTTCAATTATTTCAGGTCTTGTCATATAGCTTTTGGGCCCCATGTCCATAATGAACTGCTCAAGAATATTTAAAATTAATGAAAACTTGCGGAATGATGATGGTATATTATTGGTATATAATATTGCACATTCGGATCGCAACATTATCCCGTTCGTTCCCATTGATACGGGTTGCATCAACGCCTAAATCGAAGCGTTATGTAGGCTGTGTTTGTCATATGATTTTTGTTCATAAGTGCGTTGTGATTCGCTTGCTTTGCTGGCTTCCTTCAGGAACCCAGCAATAATTTCCGGATAGCTTTAATGGTTTGCAGTTTGCGTACGCGGCTTTGACTTTTGTAACCAGGCTCTGTTCCCTGGCGCCAGCTTGAGTCTGTCAAACACTACACAATGCATAAATCAATTCGGGAATGAAGGTTTTATGAATCAGAAAGTTGTAGATAATAACGTCCATGTGAATTGAACAAAAATAAAGTATATAAAATTTATTCAAAATTCTAGTTTTATTGAAGTTAATTACTATATCTATCCAACAACAACATATCTGTAAATTTAAAATTTGTCGCCCATAAATATAAATAGCCAGTTGGATAATCTCTGATTTTAAATTTTGGTTCAATCCCATACATCTCAATCGATCTCGAACCTTAACGAAACATCGCTTTTACTCGACTTGCTTAGTAGTATAGCTAGCTTTTCGTTTTTTGCATTTTTTTTCAACCATGCACCTGCCAAATTTAAAACATAGAACCGGGCAACACAGTAAAATTTTGACAAATGACACACACGCACACATGCGATTTGCTTTGCACATTAGACTGAAATGAGCCTTTACATAAAAAGCAACAACAAGAAAACGCATTAGTCTTAAACGTGGTTTTGCTGGTTGTAGTAGCAGTAAAAATCGAAAATACAATATTGTAGCTAGGGGTCCATTAATAGTGAATTGAAATTATGTACATCTAGATATAATGATAAAATTACCTTATTACCAAAGAACAGTAGTATATCGCAGACTTTGAGCTAAAATATTATATATAATAGATTATATAATTAATGCGTGGCGCAATATATACATATATATTGTGATAGATTAAATAAAGTAATACTATTATATATGTATAATTGTATTAAAAGGTACAAAATTAATATAAAACTTATTTTTTAATTATTAAATTTTACTAGGGAATCCTAATAAATCCTAATAATATTAAAGAATTAGTAATTCGGAATTTTGAATTTTAAAACTAGAACATAATTTCAAAGCAAAATTCAGCATTTCAGCCAGAAATAATTTCAGAATAGCAAAACTAAACATGCCCATCTGTTATGAAATGTCGTCATGAAAAGACAATATATATACAAAAATATATTATTCTCGACTATTACAGGCGTATGGCAAGCATGTTTTGAGTGTTCGTAAAATCGGAATTCTGAAATAATAAATCTTCTATGCCTTTGTCGTTTTTAAACTGAAATCCTTTTAACATAAATACAAGACTATATCAATGATGGTTATTAAGGTGGGACCTAAAGCTGTAATAAAGTATATAACTGTAGGGACTGTTGATGTAAATTGAGGTATCGGTATTAATAATTGATAAGTAAAAATTTGTGGAAAACAGCTTGAAACGAGGTTTGGACTATAAGAAATATAAAATGGGGCTTGGTAATTGCCACGGTGAATGTGTCTCTTATTTGTATAATGCGATTATTGCAATAAAAGTATTCCATCATCGACAAAGGTCCACTATAATGAAGCGGCATATAAAGGCGGACGCCAAATATATACTGTAAACGGTAAATGTTCTGGGGATACACAGGGTTTATCAATATGATCAGGGCGAGTATGAATATATGGCTTATCCGACATATTATCAGAATCAATATAATCTGAATATATGATCGGAATATGAGTATGAATATATGGCTTATCCGGCATAAGATCAGAATCAATATAATCTGAATATATGATCGGAATATGAGTATGAATATATGGCTTATCCGGCATAAGGTCAGAATCAATATAATCTGAATATATGATCAGAATATGAGTATGAATATATGGCTTATCCGGCATATGATCAGAATCAATATAATCTGAACATATGATAAGAATATGAGTATGAATATATGGGTTATGCGGCATAAGATCAGAATCAATATAATCTGAATATATAATCAGAATATGAGTATGAATATATGGCTTATCCGACATATTATCAGAATCAATATAATCTGAATATATGATCAGAATATGAGAATGAATATATGGCTTATCCGGCATATGATCAGAATCAATATAATCTGAATATATGATCAGAATATGAGTATGAATATATGGCTTATCCGACATATGATCAGAATCAATATAATCTAAATATATGATCAGAATATGAGTATGATTATATGGCTTATCCGGCATATGATCAGAATCAATATAATCTGAATATATGATCAGAATATGAGTATGAGTACATGGATTATCCGGCATATGATCAGAATCAATATAATCTGAATATATGATCAGAATATGAGTATGAATATATGGCTTATCCGGCATATGATCAGAATCAATATAATCCGAATATATGATGAGAATATGAGTATGAACATATGGCTTATCCGACATATGATCAGAATCAATATAATCTAAATATATGATCAGAATATGAGTATGAATATATGGCTTATCCGGCATATAATCAGAAACAATATAATCTGAACATATGATCAGAATATGAGTATGAATATATAGATTATCCGACATATGGTCAGAATCAATATAATCTGAATATATCATCAGAATATGAGTTTGAATATATGGCTTATCCGGCATATGATCAGAATCAATATATTATCAGAATATGAGCATGAAAATATGGCTTATCCGGCATATGTCGCTTTTAGCTGTCATACGTTAGGATTATAGAAAGAACAGTTTAGTAAGTGAATAGGCGGGCTGCTTCCACCCGATATTGGCTCTGCCTTAAAGTAACCATGATGACGCAAAGCCATAGGCTTAGGCTTTGTATATTCACAACGACACGGATTTTAGTTCGCCTATGTCCCTAAATACTAGTGAAGCTTGCTTGCGAGCCAGAATTCGAGTGCTGAGAACAATCCCCCGAAGCAGAAGTGTGAAAAATATTTGCCACACAATATTTTTGACACTCGCAATGAGCTCGTCGGCCCTGAAAAGCCCATATCCGACACTAAAACCAACAATAAACACACATTCAGGTGCTTTTCCTACGACTTCTCACCAAAAATTTCGAAATCGTCATTTTTTATGCCAAGTATGAACCAGAAGTGTAAAAAAATTAATTGCCTAACAACATTTTTAACACTTGCAATGAGTTTATCTGCCCAGAAAACCCCATATAAGACACTAAAAGCAACAAAAAACACACATTTAGGTGGATTTCCTATGACTTTTCACCAAATATGAAATTTGGCGCCAACTATAAGCTTATAGACTCCTCCAGATTGGGAAGTAGTTGAAAAACTTGTTATATATCATTGGAAAGCCCTGGTAAAGCTACATGGAATAGGCCTATTAATTTGCAAATATCTCGTTTTCTTATTGAGAAAAGTCGCAAAAACTGGAGGGAGTGCCCGAAAAATGGGCCAAAATGACGTCATTTTTTCCCCATAACTTTTCCCACGGGGAAAATTCAAAAATCGGGCTCCGTCACTACACCTAAATCGACCATTGCGGTTCGAATGAGCTATTGTGCATCAAAATCGGCCCAACAGTTATCGAGATCCAGGTGCCACAGCACACACAGACACACACAGACACATTTTCAGAAATTAGCGCAAGAGAACATCAAATGCCAAATCAATATAATTATCAATTCTGAGAAAGTGAATTACTTAAATACACTAGGCTGCAATGGTAGCTAAGGCATGGGTAAACTAACCCTGCGTCACGTACCATCCTTTTATAATGCTCGTGGGTAATGCTCATCAACTTTATACCGGCCCCTTTCTACTGCTTCAAATCTGTGGTTGCGTTGCAGGTTAAATAACCCGGGCGAACTCCAAACGCAGGGGGTGATATGTTCTCCCAGGCTGCGTCATTTAACGAAACCCCAGCAAATATCCGCTATCGCATTGCGTTATTACACTTTTTTAACTTATAAATATTTGCGGAAACATTTTCATTTTGCACAAAATGGTGTGTAAAACAACATTTCTAGCAAATTCGTAGACTTAGCTTACGAGATTACGCTGTCAGTCAGGAAAAATACATTCGTAATTCTGCCCTAAAATTTTTGCAAACACGGCTGAGGCGTGGGGAGAGGCCCAGCCTCGAAGGGTGTGCAGAGTATCGGAGGTGAGTCCGAGCCACGGGGGTGCAGACAGCTTGCGAGGTGGGGAGGGCATAGACGATATGTCCTACCACAGTCTAGAACCCAAGGGTTGGATACCACCACTGGACAATCCTGCAATCACCGGTGCTTATTACCCACTGACCGGCAACCGCTCTGAGGTGACGTTTTCAATTTTTTTTATTTTTTCTTCTTCTGGAAGCATAGCTATATGACATCGTGACCTTATTTTCGAGCAAAAATAGCGCTAACTGAAGGAAAGTCGGTGCGTTGGATGTCCATAAGGGTGATATGAGTCAGGACATATAAATTAGGACTTCATACACTGCATTTGCCCCCCGCCGCAAGGCCCCGAACCTCTATTACCCCGTCCCGCGTGAAAGGTGTGAATAAATGTTTAGAAATGTTTGCAAAATTACTAAAATTGTAGACCAAAATTGGGCATAAAACCCTGCACACCTACAGAGAAAGTGTTCCCTTCTTAGTCGACGGACCTTGGACACATTTGGTCCAAACATACATATGTAGGGCTAATAGCTCCGTTAGATCCTATGGATGAAACAAAATTTTCTTAACAAACAATAGCAAAAAGATTTTGGAAATTATATTACGCGTGATTTTCCAAGTAGCTATGATATCAGAGTAAGTTACCAAAAAATTATGTAGCAGTCAGTCATCCCAAATCTTTAGATTTATGATGTTCCGTTCGGACAAAGATCATAATACCTGTATCACTACGCTGAAATGAATCAGTTCAACACCACATAGTTACCCTAGATATTACAAGGGGATATTGCACTGAAGTTTGCATTCTTAAGTTTCGATTTCAGGTCTTCTCTCTAGTTCCGATGCGAAATAACACATAACCAACGTAGTAACCTCAAATAGAGGCAGACGTGCTAGGTTTTGGATCAAAGTTAAAGACCAAAATATTTTCGAAACAAAAAACTTCTTGAGCAACGTAGGAATGGTAAATAGATGGGTCGTGTTATGTTTTGGTTGAAAATTGTTGTGGTTCAAAATATTTTTGAAATCAAGAAATCACATCACCAGCGGTAAAACTACAGATGCTAGGCGTCAGGATAACACTTGTAAGCCGAAATATTTTTAAAACCTTACGTTAACGCAGCATACTAGCCTCTTATCATGTTACGCGCGTATCTAATGTCTAAACACATTGCGTTAAACACTTAATGGCACAAATGAATTTTTTGGAGCACAGTTACTCGTAGATGAATGATATTTTATTACCGTTCGGTTTACTCAAGGTCATTATGCTGCACATGAATGTCCACAATTTGTGCTGACTAAACCGTCTCATTGTAAAGCATCTAATTACTGTTTAGACAAGATGAATGCCAAATTAACTCAACATCGCCTTACCCAGCCCCCTCTGTGATGTTTATAAAGATAAAATCACGTGCAATAAAGCGTGTTTCTAAGACTGCATCTTACAGTTAGAAACTCCCAGTACAATCAGCACAACGGATGAACGAGTCCATTCTAAGTTTCACTTTTCAAGTTTAACCCTCAAAATTATTTCTGGAAGTACTATTTGGTCGCGTAGACAAAGTTATTTCTGGCAAATTAATTGTTATAAACTAACATTAAGTCCGATATTCAAAAATGTCCTCCTACAAAAAGAAAATCGATATATTTTAGGCACAGTTTCAAAATTTTTTAGGTGTAAAGCACAATTTTAAGAATTCTGAGCCATGTTATTGCCCGAACGTTACGACAGTGTTATTGTCTACGTCAGCGAACTAACACAGACAGTTGTATAGCGTCGTATAAAGGTACAGGTAATCTTGTTCCTATATTTTCGTGAATACATATCGTATTGGGCGTTCGTTAACTGATTAGCTAGCTGACGGGCAACCAAGTTAACGCTCATTGTCACATTGTCCCTTTCTGTCCGATGGAAGCTTTCAGGAGTTATAAATAATAAACCGCAAGTATTTCCTTCGTCCAATGTGAAAGAAAATTGTTCGTTGAAGTCATACCATGCATTATCGGTTTATCCGGGAGATTGGTGAATTTGTAACCAATTTGTCATGGAATGGGTTGTTACGCGTATGGCGTCAAACAAAGTGACAAACAAATGCCTATGACCAAATGGCATCAGTGTTACAAGCATGGCCAAAGTTGCTTCGAAAAAAGCTCCAAGAATGACGCTAAGCAAGTAGCTGCAAACTGTTTACGTAAATGAGTTTAGGTTCTAACAAAACCAAGCGGAAATTATTATTACTAGTATACATTAGTCGGTTAACATTAAACGGGAAATGAGATTTCGGCTTGTCGTCAAAGTTGAAAAGACTCAGCGCGTGTTTGACGACAGTTAATGAGGTAACAAAATGCTATGACCACGTCGGTATTCTAGCTTTATATGTAGCCTTTATATACATACATGTATATTTATGTATATATGTTTATATATGCATATGTTAATGTATGTACATATCCAGTATTGACTTTAAAACATGTAGTTTTAAAGACTTCAAAACTGCATAGTTTCTTTTAATTTAAAACTCAAGGAACTAGTAGGTTGTCGCAAGTCCGCTTCAGTATGATTTAACAATTCACAGCGTACTTACATCCAAAACTGATGAATACAAACATAAGTTAAAGCCAAAAAGGGACGCCATAAGTCATTAGTTCTTTAGTTGCTTATAATCCAGGAATGAATAAAAGTTCAGCAAGTCAACTTACTTTTCATGACGGTAGATTTAGGTTAAATGTTTAGGTGTTGTCAATTCAACAGAGATGATGGGTTGACGACAAAATAGGAAAGAGTATGGTACACTTGATTGACGTTTTGTGTATAAGTGGGACTGGCATATCAAAATCTAATTTTGTAAGATTGCGCTTGGTTGCAGGGTGACAAACTTAGTTCCTTGAGGATAGAGGTATGAAAAATTTTTTATAGCGACAAGGGCACTAGTAGGTAATAGTAGCTCAAAAATATTTGCTTAGACTGCCTTGTTTTATGGCGGTTGGTCCGTTCCTCATCTTGACTTTGAGAGGTATTCGGTTTCAAATTGATTTAAGCGGTTTGAAATCTAGTAGCTAAAGGAGCGGACGACATTACTTAAAAGATTACCAATTGTAATTTTGTCGGTTGCTTAAAGGCAAGGCTTCCATTGGAAAATATAGAACATATTTCGTGCTTCTCTTGCAGATATCTACAACTTTTCTGAAAACTTTCATGTCAAACGTATAGTTGAGGCTATAGGGGCATAAACGGATTCCGAACTAGAGGTCTGTTATTCTTGCGGATTTGAGTTCATCGTTTTGCAAGCATGAACTATTATGGATTTCTATTTTTAAGAAAACAATGCAGCAATTTATTTAAACTAATATGGGATTCGTATACCTTTTTGGTCACTCGCTGTATTCGCAGAGATTTATTTAAAATAATTTTTGACTGGCATATCGTTTTTTCTCTCATTGTCTACGCAATAATTAACATAAACAAATCTGGGACTGGTATATCTTTTTGATCACTCACTGTATTCGTAGTAATTTATCTAAGATTATCTGGGGCTGGCATACCTTTATTGATCACTATGTTCGCATTAAGTTATTTAAATTAATCAAGGACTGATATACTCTTTTTTGTTCATTCACTGCATTTAGAGTAATTTATTTAATTGAAACGGTGCGAGCGAAACGAGCACAGTTTCCTCCAATAGCGCTAGGAAAAACCCACGACAATTTCTGTATTTTTGACTGTCGCTTTCCCTCATAACACACTTTTGAATGGACGGATTTCACTAAATGTTTTGTTCTATAGCAAAAGTGACGAAGATGTGCTCTTTAGATGAACATGAATAACTTTAACCTTTATCTTCCCTGTCATAATGGCAAAAAATAGGTTTATAAGCCTTCAAGGGTTCTATGCCATGGCCATACGGGTATCAGTGTTTAGCTTCCCATATCTCGTGACACAGGCTTTGAATAGAAAAATAGACGAGTCAACTCAACGAGATCTACAACTTTGATGACATTGACTTTTTTGATAGACGTTCCCTATGTCGCTGTGGTCTCAAATAAGGTTGGTGGACCCTTTCCCAAAAATAACGATCTTTCAAATTTCAGCATGTTATTGCGCCTTTTTGCCTTATAGTGCTTGCCTATTAGTTCATTAAACATGCTAAATACGATGGTTTTGCTACATAGAGTCCAACTTGGCTACGTTATATGTTTTTATAGGGGTTCAAGGGTTTTACGGTTGACGAATCCGATTTCCAGACTGTAGTGCCTTTTCATTTGTATGATTATGTACTGCGTGCCGGGAATCAAGATTTGAGTATATAGGTTTTTCAGTAGGCTGAAAAAGATAGTTTGGCTATCTAGAGCCCAGCACGATTACCTCATGCTTTGTCAAACGTTTTCATTGACTTTAGGGTCGTTGAATCCGATTATTTGTAGAATATAGTCGGTCTTCAGTAGTTTGGTGCATTGCATCCAAAATAACCTGCACAGACGTTTTCGGCATGATGAATAGAATGATTTCGTTATAGTTACATAGCTACCAGTACGAATATTTCATGCCTGTCGAAGCTTTTTAATGGGTTTATGGCATACATGCCGACGGTCGGTCATGCCAGGGTGGGGTAGAGGCCCCCACGGGGGGGGGGTCGCGGCCATCCCAGGGGGGTAACCCCCCCTGGCGGGCCAAATTTGTCTAGTTGGGTCGATCTCGTGCGGACCTTTTTTTGTTTTTTTTTTGGTCCTCGCAGCCGTTAATACTATTATTAACCCTATATGTGATGGAAATGGAGGATATAAAAAAGTCTGTTTTCATCGTTACGTGGTTTACTAAAAAGGAAATTGTCCAGCCTTCCACATTCCTTGATTGCAGCAGCCACGTTTCACAAAACTGTTACCGACCATATTCATTCGTTTGTTAAAACGGCTTCGTCTTAAAACCATTTAATTTAGCCGTGTGCATTTGTGTGGTTTTCACTTGTACCGATGAAGAAAGACTAAATACACACGTTTATATTTAGTCTTAAACGATTTATCCACAGAACTACTTTACTTTTAGCGACCAAACCCAATCTAAAAGAATGCCAAAAGATTGATAAATCGTCCCCTGTGACTTTTACTTTAGATTTGGTGGGTTTGGTGGATACTAATTCTGCTGCAATTTTAAATCTTTTAAATTTAAGCTTTAAAAGCGAGAAAAGAAGAGACTGCCGGAATGGAAGCAAATGCGTCATGTTATTTTCGTTAAAATTTTTGTATTTTCGTTATTAATCTCTTGAGATGAATAATAGCTTTAGCAACGAAATTGTTGATAAGACCGCATGCTTCCACAACGAAGTTTCTATAGCGCCAAAAACTGCTATGCTTTATATAGAATAGCTAATCTAATTCATATAGGTAATATGAAGAGTAGGTAAATCATTATACACATATGCGATATATTGGATAGTGTGCAGGTCAACTTATGATGCCAACGCCCCTGGTAACTTACGGCCTATAAGGGAAACTAGCGTGATATACCAAAAACAGCGTCCAATTTCGTACCCATAAATGTTGCATATTCGATTATTGGTTTAACTGTGCTATAAGCGCTACCAATTAAAGTTAAAAGTGCTGCTGTATTTCCAAGATTGTTTATTGTCAGAGCCGTAAGGCCGTCAGCGACATTCATTTCGAATTTTCTCAGGTTGTGCATAGTACATGTATTAAATGTTTTGTATGTGTATTGATGTCACACGTCAAACATAGCTTCGATGAAGAGTCTAAAATTTTTAGTCTCGGACGTTGTTGACTAATCATCCGGTAAAAGCAGTGATCGACTAAGGGTAAATTTCCGGAATTCCAGGGTTAGAACGATGCCTACATTCCATGAGATTCTTGGGCTCTCGATAGAACCCAATGATTCTTAGGACAAACGTTTAATATAAGCGTACAAAACGGTGCAAAATTATATGTATATATTATAATATATTTTAGTTAAAAATTACAAGTTTAATTAATTTATTGATTATAATAATAACAATTATAGTAATAACTATAATACGAGGAGCGGCAATGCAACAGCAACATCGGCGATATTCCGAAAACGGAAGTCCGGTTGTCTGGATCGTTGCTGTAAGTACTACGGTTCTTGTCATTTTTGCGAGCGTTGTGATTTGCGACAAAGTTGTAATAAATGAAATAAACGCAGACGACCCGCAGAAACCTGAGAAAAAAGAGTTCATTGAGCTCGCAACATTTAAGGGACAAACGCAGAGCATGGGAACATTGTCGCTACAAGGATACAAACTAATTGGCATGCATTTTCCAGTTAATGTCAAAAAGTTGCCAAAAATCGAACTTGTAGCAAATTTGTGGAACTCAAGAAGTAAACCCAATGGTCTTTTCGTTTTGGGTGGAGAAGAAGCTGAAAACACAGACATGACAGTCACAAGCAACATGGTAACGTTTCGACGCAAGTTTCCCAAGCCATCCGCCATAGCAGTGACGAAGGTTAGCAATAAAGATCAATAGATCGTGAGAAATCATTGCTCGAGATCAGTGGTTGCTGGCGTATGTTTTGTCTGGCTGAACAGAGAATATCAAACTAATTAGTAATGTCATGTTTCAATGTCGTATGCCAGGTCTTGGCGCAGCCCAGCGTGCGACTATTTAAATATTAGAGTGCCGTTCACAACAGAAATTACTGGTAACAGTTTCCGGTGGTGAAAACGAACCCTCCGAAGCAGTTAAACAAAGCATCTCTGTGCATGTATAATTTGTATTGTAATTGTAAATTATTTGAGCAATCACTGATCTCTCACCTAGGAAATCTCTCAAATTCAGAAACAAATGAAATGACAACTAAGTAAAAATTGAGCAATTTCATGTGGTATGGGTCTGTAGCACCACTAGCAACAAGCAGGCACAATTTGCGCAAGTTTTTGCACTAAGGTCAAGCTTTAAAACTCGGACAGCGGTCAAGTCACCCTCAGGGGAGGGGGTGCTGCGCACCCCCAAGGGGGGTAAAACCAGCCGGGCCTTTCGGCCCGGGGGGGGGTCCCGACCTCAGGGGGGTAACCCCCCCTACCCCCCCTGCCGGCATGTATGGTTTATGGTCAATAAACCTGATTATCAGAATATTTTCTGTCTTCAGTACTTCGTTTATGTACTGTGTATAAGGTACCCAAGTGTGGTCTATAAATAGGTTTTTGGTATGCTGCATACGAAGGTTAAGTTATTTAGATACCAGCATAAATGCTTGATGCGTTGACATTTATTGTCAATACGTTTAGGGTGGATTTGGTTTTAGGTTTTCAATGGGTTTAGGACTTTTACAACTTTGAGGGCGGTATATGCATTAAACGGCATGTTCCAGGTCATTACACAAACTGATAACTTAAAAATTAAACCACGTTTCCGTTTCACCCCCGCATGCGAGTTACTAGTGCAATCTGGGACAAATATACCTTTTTGATCATACAATATACTCGTAGTGATTTACTTGAGCCAACCTGGGACTGGTATAACTTTTTTGATCACTCGCTGTATTTGCAGTAATTTATTTAAGCTAATCTGGCAATAGTATACCTTTTTACCACTCACTTCATTCGCAGCAATGCGCCAGTAAACTTAAATCGCTCCCACTAACCATCCTATTTTGCTAATAAGGTTAAAAAAGTGTTACCGAACGTTTTTCCACGAACTGTAGTTCGTTGCAAAACTGTTCGCGAACGCAAAGCTCTATGATAAAAATCCTAAAGAAATTTGTATTCTCGAAAATTAAATGAAAATTACCGATTTTGGCGAACGAAACTTTGTCGGATTAGGATTAGACTGGCTCTGTTCCCGAACCGCGCGAGCTAAACCACAGTACAAATTAAGTTGTGACGTCAGGTTACCTTAAATTTGTTCGCGAACAGAGACAAATACAAATTAAAAGCTCATGGATGGGCATTAGATAACAGTTTTCCTGCCAACTGAACATCGTCAAAATTTTGTCCGAACATAAGGTGTAACTTTTGGTACTTGTTTCGGATTTTGTCAATTTTATGTTAGCGATAAACGATGAAATTTTCGCATTTGTTCCGTGACAAGGGTTAGCGATTCGCCATCGGCTATTGCAAAATGAAATTTTCGATGGTCGCAGCATAAGTTTACTCACGCATAAATTATTTAAACCAATCTGGAACTGGTATACCTTTTGACCACTTACCATATTTGCAGTTAATTTAAACTAATCTGACACTGGTATACCCTTTTTTTATTACGCATTGTATTCCATATGAGTCTCTTTTCCCTGAGCGATGTATCAGCGAGCGAGCAATTTTATACCACCTGTTCAAAATTGCCAATTTCGTGATTATAAAGGTTTAAAATAGATTTTTTAATGTTGCTGAAAGCGATAATATAATTTATTCAAAAGTACGTGACTGGTATACCATTTTGCAATGAATAATTTAGATATATCTGCAGTTCTCTGTACGACTTGTGATTTCGCACATACCGTATTATGGCATTATAATATATATTGTAATATTTAATTATATTTGATTATAAAATTATATATACCTATAAGAGTAAGAATTTCAAACTACCGTTGGACATTTAGTACACTAAATTCGAGAAAATACGCAAGTTTTTTTATCAAACCCACGGCTATGAAGAAAAGAAGGATAACTTATCATACTATTTTGTGGTCTTGTAGTTATACCGTTTAGTACTTTTGGTTACGTTCAAGCTAAAGCTGTGATGCTCACGATTTAAACGAATTCACGGCATTTGGTTATATCTTCTGGTGGCGAATATACGAATGTTCATTATCTAGCGAGGCATCAGGTTTTGGAGTTCATTTTTTGACTTTTTAAGTAATTAAAGCCCAATTTTGACGGTTGTTCGGAGTTCTCCGACTGATGAGCTTTGTATTTTGTTTATTAGTATTATTTTAGTACACTAAATTCGAGAAAATACTCAACTTTTGTTTCAAACCCACAGCTATATTCAGAAGAGGGATAACCGATAATACATTTAGTAGCAAAGATATGGTCTCCAACTTGAACCCTTTTTTCTACTTATTCTTATTCTGAGCTTATTCAAGCCAAAAGCGCACCCGACCGTTCAAATTAATTACTACCATCCGTTTATTAACTATGTCTTTTAGCTGTTACGATATGTTTATTACATAGCTGGCCTTCGGCGTTTGGAATTAACTTAATGTCTTTTTGTTCTCTTCATACAATATTTAAATTAAAACCCTATTTTCACAGTAGCTGAGAATTCGCCGACCTGCGAGCGTAGTATAAAATCGCATATTTATGTTTGCTAAATTTTATTCCATAAAAGCATGTTGGGCCATGGGACTAGTCCGTTATAATCCTCATGCGTAGCCAAACGGCCCAAACGTGTTTATGTTATATTACAATGTGATGGTCAACCATATGCACAGAACAAATGTCAGTCAACTATGACGGCCGAATGCTATGCTGTCTGTGTCTGCTAGCGCAAGTTTAGCGCTAGATAACAGATAACAAGGGCTCTTAAAACTGCTCTGATGTTTTGACATGAAGCCAGTAGTGAGTCAGCTGGCTTTATGTTTAACGGTATTCACTATTATCACTTAGATATCATCTCACAAAGTGTCATCATAACGTTTATTTTTTAAATAGCCTAATTAAAGAACTCTTTGTGCCCAATATACCAGCATATACCCGAACAGCATTGTCAAGTTATTGCTGACTAGCCGAGCCGATTATTTTTAATAAAATAATCTCCACAGCTTAGTGAACAAACTACGTCTGATGAGAGTTGTCTCCGATTAGGCAAAATACCAGGATTGCTACTAAGCATGTAGGTATATTCTTACAAACTAGGTTAAAGTTTTGAAAATTATTATTGAGGTTAATGAGCTAGAAATTAGAAAGTAATGTCTGATGTCTCTAATGCTATTGGGAAAAAGTTCCAAAGCCACCATAGCCTAAATCAATAACGTTGATCTATTAGATCGATCATGAGCAATTGAGACCATCTTTTCCAAATTGGCAAACACGAAAGACACTGCTAGAACTGCTTTCGCGAAATGATGGCCTATTATAGAAAACCGATAAAAATATATCTCACTATAACGGAGACAAAAAAACCGAATAGTTTTTAAGTCACAGCGTGAGACCAGCAAATTGGGTTTAAACCACTGGTTTAAAATAATATGTAGACCATTTTGTCCGCACGAAGAGTAAAGCAAAGTTATTTAAACAACTCACAGCTATTAACCGGACAGCCAGCATTTACTTAATACGATTATATTTGACTATGTCGAGAATTGAAAAAGGGAATTAGCCTGTTCTCGTCATCGAATAACCCTAATAATTTTAGGTAATACATCTATGCTTCGCGACCGGACTTTATATACAACGTACAAAAAAAATTAAACAGAATCCGTGAAATCACCTGATATATATTTGGTGTTTTACAACATGTAGAACGAGGATTACGACATCACCGAAAAGGAATAACGGATATGAATTGATATATGATTGATTTTGCGAATCCACATTGTCATTACATGTTTACAGAAAAATATATTTTCACAATGTCTTATGTGAGTTATTCGCGCTATTACCAACCATATAATAATATCAATGATAAGACTTAGAATGATCAAGTGTACTTTGGTTGGTTAGATACAAGGTATGTAAAATATTATAAAATAATTCCGTGAACGTTGCGACTCTACTCTAAATTTTCATCGTATAAGAGTGATCAGGTAGTGGGACATTAATTGATATTTGTATATAATTAGGTATTCTCAACGGTGAGACCTGTGACTTTTTACAGTGTACAAACCTAAGCTTGTCAACCAGATGCTGCAGTTGCAGAAAATTGTTGACAAAAATCGTTTAAAAATTTAAATCGCTAATCAAAACTGCCTTCAAATATTATGAAAAACCGGTATTGAATGAAATATTTTATTTAGACGTGGCGCCTAATTGTTTGCCCTCCCGGTAGTTTCTTACCACATACATTGACCAGTCATTATATCTAATTACCAGCTCATCATCTAACATTAACCTCTAAGTAGAAAATAACATATTTCATAATCCGCACCTAATAGCCTATATTGATTATTTTAAACGGAACGTCCAACGGAGCAAAAGGGTAATTAAATAGCAAGTCTCACTCGCTGAGGAGATGTTATAATTTCCAATTCGTTAAATTTGGTGCTAGTCCCTAATGTTCGGGTATCCCTCTAAATACGAAACTTGCACTCGATTTGGAACTTTAAGAGCGAAGACTATATTTTAGCCAACTCCAATAATATCATTTGCTAAACAATAGCTTTGAAATATTTTTAAATCTCAGCACAATCTCAAAATTGTGGATGACCAGACTACATACGTTTTGTGACCTCTCATTCCAACCTCCTTTGACATTATGCAACCTTCCTCCTGTTGCTAACCCTTAAACCAACAAGAAAAAGTAACGATAACCATTAACTCAAAATCAACATAACACCATTATAATACTACAACTACCAACCACAATATATAGAGTCCATCTCATCTATCCATATCTTTACATATAAATATAAAACACCTAACTAGAGCACAGCACACGATATTATTTATATAACTCTGCTTTCACCACTGCTGCTACTGCGTTGTACTCAACTAACTACATACTAGTTAATGAAGCCGAAGCCTTATTGTGGAAAATGTGCCACGACGTCAAGGCTTCACTCTCTCCGCCGCTGCGGTCTGCCGAGCCTCTACAAATCAGCTTCACCAGCACGACCGTGTAAGCTCGATGCTTCTTGTGTCGTTTATATAATTATTACATATCTATTTGCAGGAACATCAACATTTATGTATACATATACATATATATACATAAATATTAGCATGTATGTCACGCATGGTCAATGTAAACTTTTAAGAGCGGAAGTGAAATGCATGCTATACCGTTCTAGATATATTAAGTCTAAGACTGAGTCTTAGACTAATCTAAGGCTCTTACATATGAGCCTTTTATACTAAACCTAAGCTGGAGAGTGCTGCCGTCCGACCCCCCCCCCGCAGTAAGCTGGTCTTTTTTAAAAGATATAAGGTCCAATCGCTAAAGGTGACATCGGCAATGGGCGCAACTATATATACATGTATACGTATATTCAAATATGCATGTTTACATATATAAATAAATATAAATGCATGCATAGATGCATATATAAATATGCATGTATACATAGATAGAAATGCATGTATACACATATAAATAAAGTATACATAAAAAATTATAGTGCACACATATATACATGTAAAACATACATATATGCGATATATGTGTAAACAAAATTACATAGAAAATATACGCATATATACATTCACATATGTTGCATACGTAATTGTATATATATTTACATATGTAATTAGATATAGATATGTGTTTTTATCCATGAATTAGATACATGTACATATATTTGTTAGTATATGTATTATAGCTATTTATATCCGTGTAAAACACTATAATTATATATACACTATGTGTATATTTATTATAAAAGATATAGTTAA
>JASANE010018646.1:0-17124 GCA_030248225.1 Trileptium ribeirensis | reverse complement strand
TGTAACAGGCCCGTTCCGGCCCGTTACGTGTCTTTTACGTTATTTCAACGCTGAAATTGGTCAAATGTGCCTCAAATCGCACCAGATAGAGTCTACAGGAATAAAGCTTTCAGGTGTCGCAGGGTGCCATGGTTGTCGGTGAATGTATTGCGTATTGTTGTGCGTGCTGCTTTTGCTATATTTATGCCGTTTGCGTAACCATTGCATGATCTATCGTATAGCTGTACACTTTTGCTATTGTATGATTTGTCGTATATTTGTATCTTGGAACAGGCTCATGTGAGCCCAGAGAAACTTCGTTTCGGTTGGCCGTACGAACTTAGAAAGACAAGGAAGATAGGAGAAAGTTCAACTGGCCAGGACAGAAAACCTGAACGGAACTCGACTACTTCTCCCTATTTCGCCAGAGAAATTTCAAATTTCTGACCGTCCGGGAATGGGAGGCCTTTGACAATCTAAGGGGAAGGAAAGTGATCAGAATCAAGACCATCAAGTTTACCTGGTTTGAGCGAACCATAGCCTAATGGTCGCAAAAGTAAGCTGAAACAAATGGGTTACGGTAGTTTCCGATTATTCGGAAATAACGGACCTCGGGCCTGTTTATCGGCCCGTAACCGTCCAACGGTTCAGATTTACCGGAAATGCCCCGAGTACTTTTCGGTAGAGAATTTCCAGGGCTCTCGAACGAGCCCAAGATATCGCATATCGCTGGAGGATTTCACGAGATATCCTGGGGACAAATAGGTGAACATTCAATTAACAGCCAATACTTACGCTAGGTTTGGCTGGTGACCAGGGTCCCGAGTGGACCTGACATAGGCATATATGGATATATAATTATGTATATATGTAGATATGTGTGTGCTGCCTGATCTTCGTGTCTCGGTATGTCTATTTTCCCGCCCCCACCGTATCAGAACTTTTATTTTTATAGCATCCGTTGACGCCCAAAATGGCCTGACCCGCACCCTAACAACCGGTTTTCTGGTGACCATCGGATCACTGATTGAAAGTATGCGTGTTTCTAAGTAGTGTATCCATATAGGCATCTGACGAGGCCAGGCGGGTCTCGATCTGACCAGCCCTCCCGCTGCCATATAGCTTACTTCCCTGTTCTATAATGCACCACGAAAATTCAACATAAAATTCCTTCAGTTTGTACCAACTCCGTATTTGACCACAGACCCTAAACGTGCTCATGCGACCCCTCATTTTATTTGTCTGCTCCTGGCGAGCACAACGATATCCGGTGGGTCTTTGTCCGACTTCGCGTTAGCCTCTTATGACCGATAATGTGCCCCCCAATTTGGCATACCGACTGTAAGTGGGTACAGACCGACTGAAAATTTAACCCCAACTCAAAGGTAGGCCTAATGCCCCTCATTGCATTCGTCGCGTCGAGACATCTTCAACGATGCCCGGCGGGTCTCCATCCGTCGCCCCGTTAACCCGGGACGGCCGAAAATGCGCCCCCACTTTTTGCCGACACTCTCTTTAACAGTCTTTAACAGTCGTGATTTTAGTGCCCCTCTACCCGCTGCCGTTAAAGTAGGGAAAACACCCCTCGTTTGAATCGCCTTTCCAAGGCGAGTTCAACGATGTCCGGCGGGCGTCGCTCCGCCCAACCGTTAGAGCGGGAGAGCCCGCTGAAACCCCGTATGCTAATATATGTCGGAACCCAAAATTGGGTCCCGACCCGCCACTGCGTCTAACCCCCTCGTGTTTGGTATCATTCAGCCCCGTTTTTCGTCCTGGGACCGAATTTCGCCCCAGCCCCTCGAAATTCCCTCGGGAACCCCCTGTCCCGACTCCCTTCCCTGTCCTTTCTTTTTCGTTTTCTTTTTCTTTCTTTCCACTCTCTCTAACCGACTTCTTTGGTCGGTTGTCGTCGTTGCTGTCGCCATGTGTGTGTGTGTGTACGTGTGTGTATGTGCTGCTGGTGTTGTTGTTGTTGTTGTTGTTGTTGTTGTGTTGTGCTAATGTCGTTGTGGTTCTGCATGTTTCTAGTGTGGCCTCGAGCGACCTTTCTGTCGCTCAGGTCGCCTGTGTGTCTCATGTGTAGTGTGTGTTCATGAGTATTGTATGTGTATGTGTTTGTGGATATAGATATATATATATATATATAGTATGTATGTAAAACGACATAAAAAACAGGACATGTAGGGACAGGACGTACAAAATTCCGTTAAATTTGTGAGTTTTACGGACGGACTGGACACATAGGAATAGGACAGACGGGGGGTAGGTTTAGGGCCCTCCCGTGGGTTCCGGGAGTTCCTGAATAGGACCCCGGATAGACCGAAAGATGCTTAGGATTGTGCTACGCCCTAAAACACGAAATAAGTTCATTCCTACCTTCGGTTCCCCCCCCCCTTTGGGACGTCCAAAGACGTCCTGTCGGGATATTTGAAATCTAGCTAGGAATGCTAGGAATTCTAGGAATGTTTGGCTTTATCTTGTAAGCCGACATATAAACGTGCAATGTTTGCACGTTTATCTATGGAGAGGGCGATAAAATTTAGCCCCAGATGCCCTCCAAATAAGCTTAATTAGGTGATGGATGAGGCAGCTAACTCGCTAAATAGCAGAAATTTGGCTTTAAATCGGCGAGTTAGCTGGGGGAAAATTTGATGGATGAGAACCAGAACGCGGAAAAGACATGTTCTAGCTTATCTTGAATGCTTTGTAGGGGGAAAAGGTTTAAAATTTTGAATATTTGACGGGTGATTTAACAGCTTTCGTGGGACATTTGGGGGATAACGACCCAGCTAAGTTAGGTAAGAGATTTAAAAGATCTGAGTAATGAGTTTTCGACAAGTTTCTGACAAGAATTTGGGACTACAGATGGGGTAAAATCGGAGATTTTGGAAGAAAACTCGCAGATGGCCGACCTCCGAGTAATCGGAGGGTTCAAATTTGATGTCGGCGATTTCGATTGAAGCCGACTCTCTCTAAAGGGGACCCAGGGTTTACGATAGCTGTCAAAATCAGAATTTGGGGAATTTTTCGATTGGGCGCCCGGGTTTGACCTCAAAAAAGTGGGCGTCAAGAGAACGTCGCCGATTGGATGGCGACAAAATCGCCATGCTTCAACATAGCAGAAAATTTTGAAGCGACGACTACCACGTCGTCTCTTCGAATCAGTTCGACTTCGGCAGCGCGGAGTTCGGTCGACTTTACTGACCGGCTCCGACGCTTGGATTTATTGTATTGTTTCGCAGCTTTTATTGCTCTTTCGTGTTTTTGTTTTCTCGACTGGCGTTTGGGATGGAATGCGACCGACGGAGGACCCGCGTAGACATCTTTCGTCTCGCGGAAGGGGACCAGCTATCGCTGTCCCGGATCAAAGGTTGTAAGTCAGGAAGAGGACAGAGTGAATGGGGGTTTATTTTCCCCGTATCGAGATGTAACAGACCGTTAAGATTTAGTTAGTAGGCGCACGTTTTCTACCTTCGCTAGCTTGACCAGACGCCCGTCGGAGGACGTCTTATTTTCCCATGTCATCTGAAGGCACTTTTACATGTTCTTTGACAAACCTCCTCGAGTCGAGTTCCGTTTTGGGCCTGTTGAGTGATTGCACGGAGGGTATTAGGTTGTGAACACAAAAGTCGAAGTAGTTCTGATTCCCCGTGGTCATAAGTAGGACAAACAATGATGGACGCCTCTCGTCCATGCTTTTACATGATTTATTTCTCTCGAGTTAGGGTCGTCGAATTTTCCTGAGTTGACCACGGTAAAATTTCCCGGTCTATTTATAGGGACAGGCTTGCTTGCTCATTGTTATGGTTTACAAAATTACAGTTTAGTAGACCGTTCGATGCTCATGCCGCTGCTTGAGCTCGGACTGACGTTGCAGTTAGGGACGGAGGATTAGCCTCCGTCGGGCTTTAGGAAGCCCCAAAATTTCATTTATCAGGACGAGTTAAGAAAATTTGGGGAATTCAAAAGACTGAACAAATTTTAGGAATTTCAGTTTGAGCGTAAGGTATTTGCACTCCGCAAGGAGCGAATTTTTCTCTGACTCGGTTTTTGCATGACCAGCATGATCTCCGCTTTATCCATAGTTGAGACGGCCATCAATAGTCCTACGTAGGGATCAAACACCGACTTTGTGAGTCCTCAACAGCCCCCTTTGATTAAACTTACTAACCGCTTGTAAAAGACATCTCTCCACTGTGTTTGCTTCGAAATTGTTTTCATGCACCTATTAAGTTTACCTACGCTCACCATAGTACGTGGACGTGGTTAAGCTCGGCGATAGTAAGTAGGAAGACTCCCCGTACTAAAACGACCCCAAACGCATGGTTAGTGATTATGATCCACCACCGTGCCCGCTTCCAAAAAGCCCGGCACCGTGCCCCGCCCTTAAAACAGAGAAAATGGACTACAACATCCTCATTTTAATAAAGATAAATCGCGACCTTTCGCGAATCGCTTTGTCCCCTACCCGAGTAAGTGCAAAACCCCGTTTTCATTTTGGAGCGACTTGATCGCTGAGTTTACGTATTTTTTCTATTTTACCTCTGGTTGCCCGTTAGGCTATGTACTATGTATGTCCTTGCTTTGATTTTTGCTGTATTCTCTCTCCTTTTTCAGTTTCCCTTATTAGGTTTCGATCCTGCACGGGGAATTTAAGCCCGCTGCAGATCTTTCAGTTCTAACCACTCGACTATCGAGTTCTGACAAAATTTAATAAAATTTCAATGATAACTCAACCTCAACTGTACACTTTCGACAGTGCAGTTGAGACACTGTACAATTTCGATGTGTACAGTGTAATAAGAACTTAGGATGAGCGATAGAGAGAGAAAAGAAAAGAAAACAACGACAAAGGAAACAAAAGAAGAAAGCAAGGAAACGAACAAAGAAACAACAGCCAAAAAAGGGACGCGGACGCGTTCGAGGGCGTAAGGCCCCATATCCCCACTTACGCTAGAACCAAATGCACCCCATGGTGCAAACCTGGTTCCGACCGTAAAATAGGCGCAGATACCCGCTTGAAACGACTCGATCAGTGATATCGGTCGCCTAGGAAACCACCCAAGACGGCATTTGTTCGTACCCCCTTGTCTAGGCCGAAGAAAAGCGACTAGGGACGGCCAATTAACGTGACTGGAACGGCGTCCCCGACCCACGTTGCGTAGTTCAACAATTACTCCACTACCAAAATCGACCGCCTCGTCACACGCCAACCATACTCGGGAATTTAGGACTAGGGACAACCAAGCGCACTTTTGGACTGCCGGAGACACTGAGTTAAAAGTGATCATCTACTATTGCAAAATCTATCCTAAGGGCGGAACGTTGCCAAGAGACTCAGTTAGGATGTTAGGTAGTACGTACAGGACGAGGAATACTCCCTGGATGGAGTCGCAAAACCGCTAATTATCATATTGTTACTTCGTTTATAAGATATTGTCCATTGATTGTCGTTCGTTCGGATTAGCACGGACCAATTTTCAATGACCATGTATTAAAATATACCATAATTGATATGCTTAGCATAGCCATGACTTAGCTGATACGCTCTAGGTAACCACGACCTGAGTGTTATGCTTAATGTAACTATGATTTGATCTGTAAGATGAATCGAAGCTCTGCCTTGCAAGACAGTTCGTGCCCCGTCGTCTATTGAACCGGCTCATTCGCGTTCTCCAAAGTCGGCAGGTTCTTACAATAAGTTTAGCTTTCCTGCCCTCGCCGACTAGCCCGTTACCCAGCCCGCACGTCGCGCTGTTTTAATTCTTCCCCCTCCTCCCTTTGCAAGTTGCGTTGAATATTTACAGTGCCGCGCGGTAGCCGGAGCGAACTTCGAAGCATGCCAGAACACATGACTCGAACCATTACTGAATCAGTTAATGCCGATGGTGCACGCTTTGGGCATAGATTTTGGTCCGGAATTTCCGGGATCGCATTCGCTCGTGCTGCCCCTCCCTCTCTTGGGGACATAGACGCGGGAACGAACGACTCGATAGGCAGAGTGCTAACTCTCCAATCTATCATGTATAGTGCATTTTCTTCGATTGCTAATGCCTGACCAGTATTGTACAGTAATTCAAATAAAATCTTGGAAAAGTACCTGCTGTGTCTGGTGTTGTTTATGTTCAAGCGTCATAAAGGCGTCCTAATGGACGGGCCAACCCCGCGTGCCACGGCTTGACGAAGGGAATATTCCAAGCCCTGACACGTGCGGTTCGCCTCGGATACTTGTACTTTTAATGACGGAATTATGGCGAGGATGGCCCACCGAATTACCAACCCGAGCCCATTCGTGAAATTAGTACACGCAGATAAAGACAAAATTTACTAGGAACACATTATCACTAGAGATTAACACAATTAGGTTAGAAAGATGTGAACTAAGTAGTCCGACGTTAAACGTTTCAGGGCAGGTCGGAACCCTGTGGGGGCCACATGGCTACAACAGACAAAGTGCTCGGCTAAGGAGAACGCAGAATAACTCAAAATTTACCTAGCAAACCCAAACTTAGCACACATTTTACTTCAGGTCATGCTAGACTAAACAACTTCCTTTAGCTTAGGACAGGGAATATTGGTTTGACATTATGACCTGTGAGCAGGTTTCGGTGTCAGCCTCCCTGGGGGACCTCAGCAATCATACCAGAATACTAGACACGTGCGCAACCAATCGGGCGGGGTCCGAACACACCCCGTGAAGCGCGCCTGCGGCCTGCTAAGCTCCGTAACTTCTTGGGTCTGACCAAGAAAAGTGGCTAAAAAAGAAAACTTAGGGTCCGCCCTTGAGGTTATGATAGCCGGGGTCGTATGGGCATGGTGTTAGGAAGTTGCGCCATGCAGCTGCGTCACCGTTATTACATGTCCCAGAAAGTTCGTTGGGGGTTGCACCAGGAATTCCATTGTGATTGTTTTGGCGATTGCAATCGATATTGATTGAACGGATTCCAAATATATTACAACACTCCTACAAAAAGGCAGATACATAGATGATTTAAGTTCGTGAGAGGTAGGAAGGGAAGATTGCGGAAAAGCGAAAAGAAAAGATATATGTACTAAATAAATCGGTATCAAGACGCTACGAACAACCAAAATTAGCGGAACTAACGGCCGTCTCTGCTATTGCACTTCAGTTTACACGTCAAATTCTCAAGTGATTTCAGTCATTTCGGTTTCGTTATTCTTAAAAGGCACTCAAGATGTTCCCCCGAAATACCACCAATGCAACCGGCACCGGTGAAGCTAGTACTTTCGATTGTAATTACTACCCACACAACTCTTAACTTTCGCCATTCGCTTCTCAGTGCCCGACCGGTGGTCTCCTATTCACGGACGGTTATGCCTTTGATGTTTTCGATTTACGGCATGTGGTGGTAACTGGTCGAGTTTCGAAAAAATTAAAAACAAAACTGTACGAAAAGATTCAATTTCACTTCATATCCCGATCACGTTTTCTTTTCCAATCTCTCCGAATTATACTCCAGTCCAAACCATATAGGTAATAGCATATTACATGAATCAAAACCAAATGCATGCAAGGGCTTACAATAATGAAATGAAGCATAACATAAAGTCATTTACAGAACATAGACATGTATATGTATACATGTATGCATTCAAAACGACAATCAGCATCGGCTTTCCAACTTTCCCTTGACAACTTCCACCCAACAATTTTTTCTTATCAAATTCGGGTTCTACTTTAATGTATAAATCTCAAAGCGAGAGATATTAATTAGGCAAAAAACTTGGGCCCTGAATGGGCTGAGGGGTAAAATCAGAGAAGGGGCCCACCATCTTTTGGTTGGGCAACACATATATGGGTATTGTATTGTTTCATATATGGATAAATACATACCAACTGGATGGTGGTTCAGTTGGATGATCTACCTATGATGATATTGCCCAGGACTTGTGCACTTTACATAATGTAAGTTTTTTGATTTATCAATTTTGGTTTTAGGTTTAGTATACATTTCTGCTCGTAACCGCAACTTCGCTATCAAGTGATACTTGTTTAAGTTTGTTCTAATGGAACCAGATTAGATTTTTGATGTACCGTTGCAATAAAAAATTGGTTTAGGCCTAAAATTTATTAACTGTTCCCTCAACCGACCTCATCAATACACCTGCTCTTGCTCTTACCATATAAAATATTTTGATTTGGTAAACCAGCTGTAGTCGCTGATGCAGTATAATAGTTTGACCAGTTTGCTTTATCTCGTATGCATGATTCACTGTCTTTATTTTGCCGTTGCGCGTTCCTGATCTCTGCTCAATTGTCAAATTGTTGTTTTTCAGTTATGAAACTATATGCTTCTTCTATGCACATAAGTCATTTAAAAGATTTTTAGTTTAAACGAAATCTTTACGCCATGAAGATACAGGTGAAACGATTAAATAATATTACACAGAGTTTGCGTTTCAATGGTAGGTAGTCTAATGACATTCCACATTTGATAAATGCCTGCTTGCGTATGCTATGGGATATTTCCTTTGTCTTGTATAATTGTGCAGCACCAAGAGCATGTAACGCAAAATCAATATTAAAATCCCGTGGTAGCTCTAATGCAGTTTCGCGGTTAACAAAAAGTGTTTTTAATTGCATGCGATTTTTCACAACTTTCGCTAAAAAAATTATTTATATTTTCGGCTCAAGTTAGTTATGCAACAAGAATTTGGGCTACGCTTTCGGCAATACGAAACCAAGGATAATAAGTTAATTATTTAAGTTTTATAATATGGATTGGAACTGCATAATTTTCAACTTTCTCCTGTTTCGCCTGATCTAGCTTTATCTCTTGGGATGGGATTACGTGACTTCATTATAAAATCTTGCTTTCTATGTCACTATATCTGAATTTTTTATTTGAGATTAACAGTTCAAGTGTCTAAAACAACACAAATTTTGTGTTTTGAAAAAGTTTCAAAGGTTTTACCCAATATTATTGTATTATAGATATACGTAAGAAATTTTTATGTTCCGGATATACGGTAAGATTGGAGGCTTTGGTATAAAAAGTGTTTTAACCTCTTGTTGTACCGCTAGCAAATGTGGAACCGCGATAAAATAAACTCTATACCATATGGCATTGAGCACAGTGTAAAAATTCGAAAATCGAAACAGCAAACATTGGTTGATTTTATCGTTAAAAAGCGATACCGCAACTCCACTTTTTAAATGTTTGAGATACATAAATTTGATTACTGTTGAAGTGGTGTTTCTACAACTCAGTAAAAAAACTAGTTGTATTCACCAATCAGTTTTGGAACGATAATGTTGATTATAAGGACGCGAATTATTTATAAATCAGCTAAATGCCAAATAAGTAATTAATCCTTTCCTTCTTACAATCTTCAATAAAAAACTGCTGCAGCGCCGGACTGAGCCTAGATCGTTTTGGTACGTTAGCCGCCGTTTCTTGGTCTATTAAGAAGCTTTGCAAAGCAAGCAAATAAAACACGACGCAAAACAAACTCAGTTAATGCATCGCAATGCAACGTAAGCTGTGATAAATGTGTCATCTTAAGAACTAAGGGGTTAATTTGTTCCTTTATTATTGAAACACTTTATCGGTTTACAAGTTTGTATGCTTCATAGTTAATCTCATTTAATAAAACATTGTGTATAATAATGTGTATATGATTAAACTTTGCCGAGATTTTAGAAGATTATGTGGCTGTGCCCGCCTGCTAGTTCAAGAAGTAAAATACTGCAGATAAATTTTCGAAATTTTGGCCAACTTATGGATATATTTTAGAGCAAACAAAAAAATATGTAAGTTTTAGCGTTATTTATTGTACTTCATTGACCTATATGTTTAGTAGTTGCAATTTCTGTTACAAATGCACAGCGATGACTGCTTTCGGAGAATTCTGACGTACCTCTTATTCTTTTAGACACAGTACAACACGAGTTTTGTACAAAAAATCAGCTTGATCTACAAATGATTCTTAAGCTTTTAGTGGTATTTTGGCCACAGTACAGCGTTTTGTGTAGAGTATGTTTTCACCTTTTTACAAGACATGGTTGCTTAATGTATCACCTTAACTAAACGGATTGCATTTTGAAACTATATTTTCTGTGTGTATTGAGATTTAACAAAAATTTTTATAAACAATATACAACTTTCACTGGTATTTATGACCGCGATAATAACTTCCAATTATGTTATGTTCCCCTAAAATTATTAAAGCTATCAAGGACATGTTAGATAAGAATAACTATATTAAACAGCATAACGCAGAGGGCTTTACCCAACCGTTAACAGTAATAAATTTTGACTTTAGCCAGCGACCATTTGGTAGTCTGCCAGTAATAAATTGAAACACATCATAATATAATATTTTTATATTGTATATTATTGCAGCGCTAAGTTGTAAAAAGCCCGATAATATCTTTTAGCAATAATTACAGAGCAGTTTAATGATAATGAACGAGATGCGACACAATTATCTATAAATTGTATTCTGTCTGTCCTTGGGTTGTTGTTCAATGTGTACTGATTTGTTTGAACGTCTATTCCAATTTCTTCATCATAATATAATTTGATTTGATAATCAGTTAAATTGACTATTTGTTGTTAACTGTAGTTGCAGCATACTATTGGTGTTGTCTATTATTTATTATTTATATACAGACGACACATAGAAACATTTAAGAATTTTCATTGAAAAGCCGATGAAATTGACTTCGTTGCTAATTGATGTTTACAGTAATTATAGAAAATCATTCAAATTAAATTCCAAAAACTCAGAAATTACAATGCTAAAGTTGTGTGTACGCGATTGATTCCAAGATGCCATACAATTTAATTTGCCGTATATATTGAGTATATAAAAGTATGTGGAGCATACAATCTGGACCGAAGCTCAAAAAGTCGTAGTCGGGTTTTTTTGGGGATGTCTTTCGTCTTCTCAAAGTTGGATGTAAACCTGTGGACGCCGCCAGGGGGTGGGGTTGGACAATCTGTCCGGGTGGGGGGTAACTGAGGCCTCGGAGGCGAGTCGAAGACTCGGGGGAGGTACAAACTTCACAGCGCTCCATGAGTATGTATGAAATGGACCGTGCTGAAAATGTTTGAAAATTGGTGTTTATAACTATTTGTACGCATGAAAACATTAAACATTTAATGGCCGATTTAGACTATGCCATTTGCAGTGTTTGAGAAGCCGATGCCATGAATCGAACCATAGATATTTGATCGCAATCAGTGTTCGCAAACCGCCAAGCTATATATGGAACAAATAGTGCATGTGTAAATAACATTCCTTTGCAAAAATCTAGGTGTTATAATTGGGAACCATCTTAATCCATGTAAACATTTCAACCTTGTTATAGCGAAAGCATACAGCAATATTAGCATGAATTTTCAGTGTTCTTGCTGTATAAATAGGGATACTAAATCCTATTATCGGATACTTAAGCCAAATTTAGTCAACGTGTTGTTTTTCCGATATTAATAGATTAGTAAAAGTGAAGCTTTACACGACGACTAGCTGCAACAGCAGCTATTACAAAAATGTCATATCCTGAAAGATTAGCATACATTAGGTTAGAATCACTCGAATCTCGCTAATTTAAACACGACCATGTCGTGGTCTTCAAGTATCTCAACCCAGAAATATTTGCTCTATCGCTTAATATCAATATTAGCGGGCATTTTCTAAAGCTGGTTAAGCCTAAAGTACGTCTGTACATTCTTAAACATAGCTTCGCTAGTTAGATCTATAGATGCCTGCAACCAACTGTCTGATTTTATTGGCTCTAAACCCATGGTTGAGTCCAAAATAGCCACAAATTTCACCGTGCATTAGATAGGATAGACAAATCACTTTTTGAAGCATACAGAAACCTATAACCATATGTAAGTTGCGCTTATTCCATTTTTCATTTCAATTGTTTTAAACAAAACTTAAGAAATGTTATACTCTTAACGCTTTAAATATATCAATTTTTTCATTATTACTTTGTTTGACGAACATTAGAGTGTTACAGTGAACATACTATATAAAACAAACTTAGTTAACACAAGTGTGTAATTTGTTTATAATCATTTATCGTCAATTATCAATGATCTACTTTCAATCACCTTCAGTCAGGCTTCTCTTCAATCGGCACGCTGTTGTGGTCGTTGCGTCTTTGGGCGTCGATTGAGGAATCATCTATCGTCACGACGTACTGCAGTTGATCTAGTGAACAATGACTGACTAGTCGAGATCACGAACGCCTAATATAGTCTATTGTCTTTGCTAACATATATAATTTGCATAGGCAAATTATTAGCATTAATTTGCATAAGCAAAATATTAGCATTACAGAACCCCCATTGTTTTAAGCGGAGCGCCGACCGAGCACAACAGCCTGAGGTGCGAAACGAACATTTTTTACTGTTGGTGCCGGTGACGGCTGACCCCAGATGAGGCTTCAAATGCTGAGACGCTTTGTCGAAGGCGCGCCGCAGGTCCGATCGTTTGACCGTTGGATTAGGCTCAAAATGGCGAATCAATTGGAACGGGACGAAAGCAAGGCGTCCCGTACCGAAAAATTTTACCGCGAGTGAGTTATGTGGTTGTTTTAGAGACGATAGTTCTTTTTTTGCTGACGAGGTAACGAGTGCAGGCCACCATGGCCAATTCCGCATTTTTGCCAGAATCACCGTGCCTTCTTTTATCTGTTCGTCGTGACCGATATTAATGTCGCTCTGCTCACGGAGAGTGTCGCTCGAAAAAGTTGAGGATGCGGATGATGTGTTTATGCCATCTTGATCATTTAGAAAGGCGGGTTTAATGCGGTCGATGCTTACTCGATCATCACCGTTTTGACATTTGACGACAACGGTTTTATCATCGCGATCTAGTACCTCGTACGGACCGTGATAACGCTGTTGTAGAGTGTTTTTAATGGAGTCGTCACGTATCCATACGTGTTTGGCGATTTTAATGTTCGTCTGCACGTAACATTGTTTGTTGTGGTGACGCTCAGGAGCGTTGAGACGGCGGATGCCGGAAAATAGTCGTACTTTGAAATCGTGTTCTGACGCTAACTCTTTAGTCGACGTTGGCGTAAAATAATGGTGTGGCAAATCAATACCGGATCCAAACACCATTTCACATGGAGCAAAACCTTTATCGTTGAGGCTTGCGCGAATTCCAAGCAAAACGAGAGGAAGTGAGGCTGTCCATGTAGCGGAAGAACAATGAGCACGCAATCCGTTTTTGAGCGTACGATGAAAACGTTCAACAGCGCCGTTGCATGCTGGATGATAGGCTGTCGTTCGACGGCGTTCAATTCCTAGTTGCTCCATGAGGGATGACCATAACACAGATTCGAACTGCGTGCCGCGATCGGATATCAGGACATGCGGAACGCCGAATCTGCTTATCTAACCGGAGATGAGCGCCTCTGCTACTGACTCAGTAGTAATGTCGGAGATGGGAATTGCTTCGGGCCACCTAGTAAATCGATCGATAATGGTTACCAAATAACGCTTGTCATTCGAAGACGGCAAACGGACCAACAATGTCGATGTGCACCGTGTGGAAACGTCCAGTTGTTGGGATTGTTCCGACTGTAGCCCTTGTGTGTCGTACCACTTTGCTCCGTTGGCATTCGATACACTCTCGGCACCATGTCTTTACGTCACGATTCATGTTTGGCCAAATGTAGTTATGGGAGATGCTGCTGAGCGTTGCGCGCGAACCAAGATGGGCGAGATTGTGCACCGATTTGAAAATGTTGAACCGCATTTCCGTGGGAACCTACGGGCGAAGTTGCGGAGTGGAAGCATCACAGTAAACCGGCTTACCGTCGATAACGTACCGCTTGATGGGCAAATTGGTTGCTTGTATAAACCGTATGAGGGTAGAATCAGCGGCTTGAGCATCAGCCAGTTGACTGTCAAACGCAATTGAAATAGTGCACACAGGACGAGAAAGAGCGTTTGCCACGACATTGTCGGCGCCTGCTACGTGCTCGATGTCACAACCGAACTCTGAGATGAAGGACAACCATCGAGAGAGCGTTGACGAGTGGCTTGTGGTCGATGCGCACGGTGAAATCGGAGCTGAGAAGCCACGGAAAGTGCTTGAGGGCTTTGTAGATTACCAGAAGCTCCCGGTCGAACGCGGATTTGCGGGATTCCAGCGGTGTTAGCTTCTCCGAGCAGAATGCTAACGGATCCGCGTTGCCATCGACCACTTCGTTGAGGACAGCGCCCACGGCGGCGCCGGACGCATCAGTAACCAGTTGAAGTCGACCTGCGGGGTTGGGGAACGAGAGCTTCACCGCGGCAGCAACGGCCGATTTGAGTGCATCGAATGCCTGGCGGCTGTCGTCCGACCAGGTTAAAGTTGCCTTTACCAGCTTTACCCCGTATCAGGTCGGTGAGAGGAGCGGCGATTTTTGAATGAATCGGTGGTAGAAGCCGGCCATACCCAGGAAACCGCGCAGGAGCTTCGTTGTTTCCGGGCACGGATAGTCGAGGATGACCTTGACCTTAGACGGTATGGGCCGGACGCCGTTTGCATTGACCTCAACCCCAACGAAGTTGACTTTGGGGCTGAACAAAACGCACTTGTCCGGGCGAAGGCGGAGACCGTGGTTGTTGAGGCGGGTGAGGACCGTCTTGAGGTGCTGCAGATGTTCGTCGTTTGAGCGGCTGGCCACCAGGATGTCATCCAGATAGACCTTGACAAACGGTAAATCACCCAGGACCGAGTCCATAAGCCGCTGGAAGGTTTGAGCGGCGTTGCGAAAACCGAAAAACAGCCGCCAGAACAGGAACAGGCCGAACGGAGTTGTGACGGCCGTCTTAGGTTGGTCCTGAACCGCCACAGCAATCTGCGTATAGGCGCAGACGAGGTCCAGCTTCGAGAAGACAGTCGCCCCGTGAAAATCGCCGGAGAGGTCCGTGAGGTTGGGCATCGGATAACGATCGGGAACCGTTTGACGGTTGAGCTTTCGGTTGTCACCAGTCGGGTGGTAGGGAGTTTTGGGATCCGCCTTTGGGGCCATGTGTAAAGGTGACGCGTAAGGGGACTCACCACGATAAACGATGCCTTGCTGCTCCCACTCGGAGAAAACCCGCTTTGCGATCGCCAGCTTTTGTCCATCAAGGCGACGCGGGCGGTCGAAGCACGGCGATCCCGTGGTAACGATGTGGTGTTCGATGCCGTGGAGAGCCGGCGAGAAGGCATCGATCGGCTCGAAGATGCTCGGGAATTTGCGGAGGAGCTGCTTGATCCTGGTTGTCTCAGCAGGTATGTCGACTCGAACGCCAGATGGTATCGATTCGGGCTTCGTGGTTGTCGCGCAGCAGGCCGCAGGAGGTTTTGCGGCTGCTGCCGGGACCGGGCGGTTGTTGACGCAGTCTACCGCGAACCCGTAGTGCCGGAGGAAATCCCGGCCGAGGATCGGATGGGCGACGTTGGCGACGTAGAAAGTCCAGCTGAATTTCTGATCAAAGCCCGCGAGCCGGAAAGTTAAGTTGCAGGTACCTTTGATCTCGACCGGCGTACCGTTGACTGTGGTGGCGTCGACCGGATGTTGGTGGAAGGTAGTTGTGTTCGACGCTTGTAAGGGGTGCAGGAAGGAAAGCGAACTCCCGCTATCGGCAATGAAGCGCCCGACTGAAGTTGCAGCGATGAACACAGCGTTGACAGCCCCACCGTTTGCTGGCACGGCGGTGGGGGCTACTCGTTTCCCGGACCGCTGGCGGGGCCGGACTCCGCGTTGAATGTGCATAATTGGGGCCCTTGGCATCGTTGTGCATTGGCCCCGAACTTTCCATGATACCAGCATACCCCCGGCGTTCGTTGACGTGATTGGGACCGTGGCCGGCGTCGTTGATCACCGTGGCGGCAACTGCGGTAGTTGCCGTTCGCTCGTTCTGGCGACCTCCGGTTGCTTGAGCCTCTGCGGTAGGACAGCCTGCGGACAGCTGCTGCCAAGTCGCTTATTTGCTGCTGGATCGAGGCCTGCCAGGGATCTGTCGTCGTCGGTGTTGAGCCTGAACGTGGAGCTCGATTGACCTGGATAACCAACGCCGGATCGGCCATCTCCATCATGGTGTCGGCGATGCCAGCCAACTGCTCGAGGAAGACGTTGTCCATTGAAACCAGCGTCAGCCGTATTTGCTCGGGGAGGATCTCGACGAAGCGCAGGCGGACGAGATCCTGACTATTCGGAGCCAGCTCAAGGAGTTCGCGGAGGGCGCTCGATGGTTTGCGCCGCTTGAGGTCCTTCTCGGCGAGGAGCTTGCGGAGCCGCCGGTTGTCGCTGTCGGCGTAGTAGTTGATCAGCGTCCGCTTGAGTTCGCCATAGCCCGCGTTGAGGTCGACCCCCGACTCGTAGACGAGCGCGTTGTCGATGACCCGAAGGACGTTTCGCTTCTTGAGGTCGTCGTCGAATGAACCGAGGATTTGTTCGACCTGGTTGAACCACGACTGCGGTGCTTCGGGTTGAACTGTGGTAACTGATAGAATTGACCTGCGGTAGCGCTCGGCTGTGGTCGTTCGATTTGACTTGCTCCAGCGGTGGTTTGAAACTGAACGATGGCCAGCTGGCTGTGTGCCAGTTGCAGGACATCAGGCCCGAATGGCGTGAGCTCCGTGATCATCTCGTCCCGCGTCGGTGGCATAACGAACGCCTTGTCACTTGCCTTGAGGAGTTGTAGCATCCCTTCCAGCGTGTCCTTGGTTTGTTGCGACAGATTGACCGGCCCAGGATTGCGCTCAACGCTGCCGATGACCAGCAGGACCCGCAGGCAGGTTGCCTGTCGTCGACCGAGACCTTGACCCGAGCAACCAGGGAGATGAAAACCGATGAAACTGGGGAACCTCGGATTGACTGTACCTGTGACCAGCATTCTCGACCGTCGCCACTTACTTTGACCGGAGCCCTTGAGTCGACCATTTGACCCGGAAACAACAGCGACCGTTGACCAGGGGGCTTCGACTTGACGGACCTGTGGTACTGCGACCGTGTCCAGGACCGTCGAGGTCCGGACCACAGGAGACCTGAGAACCGCCAGTGCCAGCGCGAAAAGGACCGGCAGGACCCGAAAGAGGGAAGGCCGGCGTGCCCGCGTCGGGTTCACCATTGTAATTTGTTTATAATCACTTATCATCAATTATCAATGATCTTAC
>JASANE010018645.1:0-27441 GCA_030248225.1 Trileptium ribeirensis | reverse complement strand
TAATGCATTTATCTTTTGTTATTTATCATTTATAATTCATTTATCTTCTCAAACTTTTTTGCTCGGGGTTCGGGCTGAGTTTCAGGCTTTCTTAAAAATCTGCGGTTCGGCCCTGCCCGAAATTTTCATTTCAGGCACGAAAGAACGACAGCTCCGCAAATGAGCCGGACCGGGATTCGGGCATAACTTATCGCCTCTATTAGATGGTTTGGCAGCATTAATTTAATTTTACTTAATTACATTAGGTACTTTTATGCCAACGGCAATGAAACTGATGAGCGTTGATTATATCACTCTGCATTATACGCCTAATGTAATGGTAGCTATATAAACTGTGAACATATCCAAATCAGTTTTAGCATGCTATACTCTGTGTTCGGAATCTGGGTCTTGATGTTATAAAGCTCTACCTGAAAATAGACAATATTGATGAAGCACCATTAATTCTGCTGCCATTCGACTCAGCTCGCCAACGCGTTTGAAATATCACCATTGGAACTATATTTATAGCAAAAAATTTACGATTCTCTTTACCAATGGTACCAAAAATTATTTTTGAAAAAAAATTCTTTAGTAAATGCATAATCAATATAGCTGAATAGCATACGTTGAGCAGCTGGAAATATGGTATCAAAATCAGCTGAATTAATGGGTTAACGGCTTTGGATTTCACATAAATTTTTGAAATTCTTTTACCATTGAGCGGATTGCACTGATCGGGTGTATAAGATTACATCGGGATGAGCCCACTCAGCCTTGATATTAGCTTGCAACATGGTGTTATTCGATGTTATTTTAGTTAGGTATTTCCATTGTTATGAATTGAATCTTGATTTGTACTTCGCGCTTTCATGTTTTACGGCTGTAGCAAACCCATGCAATGTTTGGTAACATAAATTTTCTCAGAAAGTTTTGCAAAATTTTATAATTACAAAATCTTTAATTTTTAACAGTTAATCTTCAAAATTTCATTATAAAATGCACATTTATATTTTGCGTTTTATTATATTTAGATACAGGGAGTTTTATTTGCGGGATTATTTAAAAATATGAAAACACGTAACAATGCCTTCTGTCAGAGCAACGCGTTTTATCAAACATGCGTCCAAAACGAACCAGGCTCTAACTCATGCAGGATTCTGAATAAACAAAGCTTAATATGATTTGTCGCACACGGTTAAAATGTCGATGTTCGCCACAAACGCCTTGACATATACAGCAAGCTGCTGAGGTAGGATCGATTGGCTAGCGTTAGAGCAAGATCGCGGAAGTCAAGCTAATATTCGCATTAACTACAAAAAATAGCAGTCACACTTTCCTTACACATTAATTAATTACGTCAGATGAAAGTTTGTTAAAAAATTATTTCTCATCAATTATTCTTGCTACTATAGCGAACATTTTTTGTGCCTCAATCTTGAAAATTTTTATTTGGACCTCACTGATAACACTGCGATTCACATTAAGAAATTTGTTATTTTGGACAAGCGCCGGATTTTTTTATTCTGAATTAGTTTCAGATACAATTTCGAATTCGATTTAGCGCTGTGTATATATATGATTTACTAGACAAAAATCATATACATAACAGCATTCAGAAAGTTTTTTTCGGTGATTTCAATACATAGATCTACCGCTTCAAAATATTGCTTTTAGAGTTTCGCAACTTTCCGTTTACAAAAAAGTGATTAGCTTTAGACGACATTACATCATAGTATGTATAACGTAAATATGGTAAACACTATGGAATATATTTTGGAAATTTTTATTAGAACATAGAAATTTCACGAATTTATCTAAATATTGCAAACACTTGCAGTGCTATGTACTGTAATATACTTAAACCAAAAATTTCGATATATGATTGTGTACAATTTGATGGGGTATCTTATTTGCCTCGTTCCCCTTACTCAGGAAGGCTTGACATGAGTACCATTAGGGAAAAATTTAAAGTGGAATTGTGAGCCCAGGCTAAGCTTAAGCTTAGTCTTGCTCTTAGCCTTAGGCTGTTGACTGAATTCTCACGTTTAGGTTTATGCGCAAGTAAACTTAAAGTGACTCTGCCAACCATCCTATTTTGTAATTTTGCATAAAATTTGTTATGGAACGCTTTTTGGTCAGTTGAAATTCGGCTTAAAACTGTTCGTGAACACAGCGCTTGCGATCGAAATTTAACCATTTTGTGTTCGCGAATATTCAATTAAAATCACCCAACTTTTTGAGAACTAAATTTTGTCGATTTGATTGTGACGTCACTTTTGCATTAAATTTATTCGCGAACACTGTTATATATAATCCAAAATTTAACGATAATGCATTAGGAAACATTATTTCCGCAAATTGAAATCGCCAAAATTCTGTTCGGACACAAGGCCTAATTTCTGGCAATTGAATTTGATTATGCAAATTTTCGGTTAGCGAAGAACTGAATGAAATATTAGCCATTTTTCCGTAACAAAAGTTTGCGATTCGATAACGGTAATGACAAAACAGGATGGTTGGCGGGGTTACCTTAAATTTACTCACGCAGCCTTAGGTATAAGGAGGCAAAACGCTAATATGTTATTCTAGGGCGGAAAACTTGACTTAATACGCTGGGAGGGGACTTGACATCATCCATAATTTGATATAGGAAGACTCAATTTATATATGATAGTGCGTAACGCCTCCTTTTGCCTACAACATAAAGTACCATGGGGACATTTCCATTGATGTGTTCAAAACTTGCAAAATTGTAGCATGCGTGTTGCCGAATTAATGTCTGCTGCCAGTATCAAATTTGGGGGCCAAAAGTATAGTGCATGCCATGCTGTTCTCGATATAACTAAGCTTTTGATAAGGTCCCTCCCTATATGAGCCATGTTCTAAGCCGAAGTCGGTAAGCTACCGCCCCGCTCTAAGTTGTTCTTTTTTTAACGTTATAAAATCCGGCTCCTAAAGTTGACATGGGCCATGTCTGCTATTACCATACACGTCGAAGCAGGGGTATCTACCTACACCCTGAACGTACACCCCCACGCGACGAAGGCGCGTGCAAAATAATTTTTTTTGTAAAACTAGAGTGAAAGTTAGCAAAAATTGGGGAAATCGTAAAACATGTGTTGTCCACAGGGGGAGCGATGAAGTCGTCAACTGTTTTCAGCACCCCCCGCGGTCATCTCCCCCACCCTGCCGATCATGTCCACCCCACCCCTGAGATCTCGGAGTGTCAGCGTGTATGGCTATTACCATAAACCCAACCGAATTAATTACAAGCCAATAAATCAATAAATTTTAATCAATTTCATTAAGCCATTATTCACGGGAGATTACTGTTTAGCGAACAGTTTATAATTTATAACAGTTTGCGTTGATTTATTTAATATATTTACTTTAAATAAAACTGTTGTGCACTTGATAAAAGTATAAATAGTTTTCACCATTTGCCTAATTTTTTCTCTTAATTTTATAAGTTTGCCATATTAAATTGCTAAAATTTTCGAGCTGTTCGGTGGAGGGATGTATTGTTCAAAACGTGTCTCCCTGTTTTGGCTTATATATACTAGCTATGGCTGTGATACTGTCCAATAGTGTTGGACAAGACTCTTGAGAGCCGTCGGTCGGCCGAAGGTTGTGCCTCATTTTGCCGTTGACAATTTTCCGCTGTCCGCCGGCCGGCCGTAAATTTTTGCCATTGTCAGTCTCCAAAGTCGTTGGTCAGCAGTTGTGGGGCGTCGCTGGGCGAGCAGTCGTGGTCTATACGTTTACTACCTACTATATATATAACAAGTGAGTTATAATCCCAGACTATTGGAACTTTTTGTATTTCCTTGGATTTTACGCTCAATTGTCTTAATATAGCAACTTCATGTTTTCTGAAAAGTCATCTAGCGTAACAGCAAAACAGGATTTAATCCAGCATGACGGCGACAAAGGTAATTTTACAAATAGCCGAATTTCCTACACAATTTCTTGTATATGTCTGACAGAATTGACACATTATATATATACTTCTAATATAGGCAGTCTGACAGATTAAATTGTCAGAATTTAACAAATATTGGCAGTCTTGACCTGACCGCCTGAATCACAACATCGCATGGATTTAAAACATTTTGCTATCACGGTGGATTAATGTGGCACATGGATGACGGTGTATTGTTTACATATATCTAACAGAGTCCTTCCGGCTTATTATGTTTGTTGTTACTTGCATGAACACTCATTACATGTAACACTGAAAATACCGGTAAAACCAAACACAGAGTCTATTAACCTAATATATCAGCTGTGAGCTCTCATCTCGTGGCGCCATGGCTTCATAGTGTCCACATATGCTTTTGTGTATATATCAGCATATATATTTAGCTGCTTTATATGCTTTCATGCCTAGTCTGTTATGTGTTATGCTTTTATCCATCCGTATATATATATATTATATGTTGTCGCCAGTTGAATTAATGAGGATCAGCACCGATTATTTCGGAAACCTTAGGTCATCACGGACCTCGGCCCGAAACTGGGCTCATAATATGCATCATTCACCTTAAGATCTTGGCACCTTGGCCGAATTCTGTCACAGCCAATTTCGGCTTGTGACAAAAAGCTACAGCCACGTCCGGTACTTCATAAATTAAACCATACCATGCTATTCAATAAAAAATCCAAACTATAATGCTAGTATGTTTGCCCGAGCCGGGAGTGGCTATGTCGCAGGGTTTGATAGCCGGAACGGACTACTGAAAAATATTTACATTCAGTTTAGTCGATTGGGTTACAGGGCAAATATTTAGCTTTAAGTCCAAAAAGGCAAGGTTAGTCGTAATTATAGTAATACGCATATATACAATGGAGTAAAATAAATACGCAAATATCGCTATTTTCAAAATTTTTGTTTATATAAGCGCCTTTTGCAAGCCAACCTAGTAGCCATATAAAACACACTTTCATACATGAAAATTATGTTGGAACTGGAAGGATGTTTTACGAATACATGACCATGTATCACCAATTATTTTTTTGCGATTTTACATTATATTCATATATATTTCTGGCTTTTAGAGCCGATTCCGGGCCTTGTGACAATATATCATATCTCGCTTTACTATTAGCTAATATATTTGTAGTATGTGGCTCGGCCCAAAAAATGTCACGCTGGCTAATCGCGGCTTGCCAAGCATGGCTTTAGAGCCACGGCAGACTAACAAAATCCGGCTCTACCGCACACATTTTAAGATAAATGATGCATTACGTAACGCAAATGCATAAGTGTTCAAAATTAGGTCCCTCCGGAAATAGTAGGATTTTCGACTGCTCATCGTGAGATGAACATCAAAATTGCCTAGAATTATATCGAAACTATTAATCAAAAGTATAAAATCTATGGAAGTTAGTATATATACACCCTAATGGTAAGAAAAATAGAGAATAATCTAAAACACCACATTCGCTGAGATAGCAGTTTGGATAGTTGGAACGTCGAACGCGGCTCTGGTGACCCTTGTCCAGGTGTCGGTCACAAAGTCGTGAATGGAAGCTTAATGCCTTTGGATGTGGAATTTCTTTGAACAAGACCAGCAATAACGCAAACGGTCCAAGGATTATCGAATTAGCCTCATCTAAATCATAAATCGCAATTCATTTCATGGTATATATATTATTCATATTATTGCGTGATACCGCCATCCTCTGCTCTTCCGCGCGAGCTGATTAAAGAATTTTAGCAGAAATCGGCCAAAATCGTTAAAATCATCATGTTTATGATTTCTTACTATTTTTAACGGAGTATCTCACAAAGGATTCATATATCATTAAGCTTCTCATGTGGTCCCATAACGTCCCAGGACTTTTAAATATCGCCCACTCTCCTGGTTCGCCTGAGAGACACGACAAAATTCATTTCCGACATCCACGGTTTGGCGTATTGTAACTCCCTGCTCTTCTTCTAGGAGCATGTTAGACAGGAATTCTACGCGTCACCGTGTAACACACGCTTCAAGGATTCTAGCGGTTCTCGAGAGTTGCGTGCAGTCCCTGCACAATGTGGCAAAATTTTTGAAAAAGCTGCTACAGAAACTGTGTCACACATAGTAAAGCTGCTATAGGAACTGTTTCACTTTTAGAGAAACTGTATCAAATTTATAAAAACTGCTACCTAGATAGTGTCACTCTTAGAAAAACTGCCGTAGAAACTGTGTCAGTTTTACAAAATCTGCACAGAAACTGCGTCACATAGAAGAACTGCTACAGAAACTGTGGAAATTTTATAAAACTGTTACAGAAATTGTGCCACTGGATAAATTTAGAAAAGCACTACATAAGTTAAGCTACTTTTCTAAATGTGGTACAGCTTGTTTCTAGCTATTGCATATACTAAAGGGAAAAATTTTGGATTCGATACGGTCGAAACCAACCCAAAAACAAAACCTCTCCCGAAGTTTTCGACAGGTTACCCAGCTACACCTTCGGCTTCTCACTAAGCGATGTTCATACCACCTCAGCTTTCTGGACTCTCAAGGAAGAGGCAGCGATGTACCTATTGCCTGGCAGCCTATTATCTTAGCAGGTTACAGGTGGGCTTTGCCAGGCCCCTTTCGATAGCGCACGTATCTAGTTTTGTGGCATGATTCATTAGAGGCCCCCGGGGAAAGTCAGGATTATGTTCACGTAATAAGGTTTCGTCGTTTCCTTTGCGACAATCATGGAAGCCTAAACTTGTACCTGAAATGGCTTGGCCTTTCTGAATGGAGTGGTCATTTTAACACTGCTAAAGAAGCTGAAATTTTCACACTGATACTCCGTGTTATGTGGCGTATCTGGTTACTCCGTGTTCACTGGATGGACCCCATAATTTCTTCTTATGCTTCGATTTTCATGACCTTCAGATTTCAATGAATTTGGTTCAATTTATCGTTGCTCACTCAAACTCCTCAACGACCTTGAGAAAGGTCAAAACTTATTACTCCCGCAATTATTTCTGTTTTGGTCTACAAACTTGCAGGTAGTTTTAGTGTAGGAACCTGTTGTCTTGTCAGTGCTTTTCAATACTATTAAAATTGAAGAAGGTTGGGCAATATGTATGAAGTCTGACTCATTTTGGTCACGTTTTATCTCTTTTCTGTTTTCACGCTATCTCGTCCGATAGGCTGCTGCTCTATGCGCTCGACTGCTAATATTGTCGTATCGCCATCGACAATGCTGGAATGGCACACGCTCCTCTGATTGTGCTTGTCTTTCTCTACTCACCTACCCCTGAGATATTAGAGTTCGGCAAATCCTCCGTGGTGTCGGGATGCTCGACAATATTTATGAATCTGATCAGTCTTAGTATATTTTGATCAATACCTCAAATCGCGTAGTCGTTGGAGTTTTTCCTTTCTTTTATCTCTTACCCTGCATAAACTACAGCTATTTATTCTGAGGTTCAGCCGGCTCCTTACACATTGATTTGTCCACGCTTTCCCGTAGCTTTGCCTGACTTGCCAGCACTAGTTAATTTTATCTTAAAGCTCGTCAGATAAAAGAGATATATTTTGCTGACTCATCACGTTTTTCAGAAGAGCGATTTCAGTGTCAAAGAGAATGCATGTAACCGGTGGCAGATTCTGTGCTTATTTTTGCACGCATCCCGGAAGAAAGGTGCAACCTAGCTCGATGGCTGTAAATTAGAGGCGTCATTTCTGGTTTGACAATGACTACGGGCATAGATTTAGCTGAGAGCTTTCGACTAGGGTTGACAATAATTATTTCAAAGCTACCAAATATGTTGCTTACTTAAAGGCGTCTTCTCCGTTATTGCCTATAAACGCTGGGTGTTCCACGTTGCTTGATAATCTGCGGGGAATGCTGCATGCTATGCGTGGCTATTACCTTAAGGACCTGCATTTGGGAACTAACACTAGGCCTAAAGCCATTGATAAGAGGCCAATAAACTAAATGACTAGGAAGTGGTCACTTAGTCATGCTTGAAGATGTTTGAATACTGGGTTGGCATTGTAGAGTCGGACGTAACAGGGATTCTTACTGTTAGTTGATGTTCATCGTTACTACACTAGAATGTTTTTGGTCTGATTAGCAAATCAGACTCATGTCTTGGTTATATCGCTCAGCGTACTTTGGATGTATAGCCGGTTTGGAATTGGCAATCATTTGGTTTTAGAACCATCTTCTCCGCTTGGTAACTGCTATGATTTTGAATGAAACGATTGCAAATAGCTTAGATGCCGATAACAAAAAACTTGTGATGAACTGGCATACGCAAATGGTCGAGACATAAATTTGCTAGCCGTTCGGTTACTTATAATTACTCATCGAAACCTATTTGATGTTGATCAAAGAGTAATTCTGCTCCAGCTGTTCAAATCGGAGTCTCAGCGAGTATACGTTTTACATCTTACTTGACTCAGATTTACACTTTCAGGTGTCTAACTAAACATTTGTATGCTGCACCCAACGGAGTTGATCTAATCAGTCTTGATCTGGCCGTTCATACGCTTTTTAGCTGCGGCAAACATTCTACAGTCAAAAGTCCATTTGCAGAGTTCTACTCAAGTTCTCCTGGGATAAATTATTGTCTGCTAGCTATCCTCATTTACCCCTTCGGCCAAGGACAGTTAATTTTGGCGCAGTTTTGCCAAGGCTTCAATTCTTCTCTGCTCATTGCTGCTGTTTATAATCACATGTATGATGCATGTTTTTGTGCCGATGGCTCGGAGGTTTACAAATGAACATCAGGATGAAGGATTTTCAAATTTGAACGTTAATATGGGCTCATAACTATCAATTCTTCATTCCAGTACGTACGTTTTTCTCAGATCTATTAGCCCGGAGCGTTTAAGGGTTGAATCGGAGCTCGACGGTGTTCTTTATTCTTGGGTTTTGAGTTTGTACCCGAGGAAAGTGCAATTTTGAGTTATTTGGTAAAAACCTAACGTTTCTCCTAACTACTCTGAGGGTATTTTTTTAAGTTTCTGTTGTTTACCGACTCTGGCAAATTTAATAAATAAAAGGAATTGCTAATAAATGTGGTTTTGAACATTTTGTCAGTTTTACTTTGACCCTTTTTATTATCATTTGAGATCAATTATTCCCGGCAAGTTAGATCTCCAGGAATGTCTCTAAGAATCTAGATTTGCAGTGATAGAAAAGGTAATTGTCGTGAAATTTTACCTAAAGTGACAAGATTTTGCCTTAAATTTTAGCATGGACTTCCAACGCTTTGGTCGTTAGAATTTTCCACAGAATAAATTTCCCAAGTTGAAAATCGAGTTCCAACGGGCCATCGCTTAACTTAGTTTTACCGCCTTCTAGTCATTACAGTAATCTCCAAGATTTTGGCTAAAGTCGATACTAAGTTTTGAGGTAAAAGAATTTTTAGAAAGAATTTGGCTTAACTCCATGGGCCCAGATGATGCACATGTTACCTTTGATGCGAAGCAACAAATTTAGACTAGTTTACTGCCACCATAAATGAAAGGAGGAAGCAAAAATATGAAGAATTATTTCGACGGGACAAAAGCTCATTTACATACACGAACAGGCCTGAAACGGAAACGTTCGTCATCAAACTATGATAGCTATTGCATTAAATCTTCATTTAAGCATACATGATTTGTTGAACTAGTTGTGCATGTAACAATGCAACCCTTAAAAAGTTGGTTTTAGCCTTTAGGTAATCTGTCTGGAGCTATTGCAAATCAGCTCATTGTACCATGGATTTGTTTTAACTTGGAGCATTACTTGATTTTTTAGCGAGTTCAGTCAAACTAATAACTTTGGGTCAGCTATTTCGATTCGGCACGTATACACGGCCCGGAACAAAGGAACGGACTAAGTATGCTTTAGCTTATGTGACTTTTAAGCACTCAAATAGCTCTGCTTATTCACAATCATATAATAACTTGCATTGACCGCACACATTGTTGGAGCTTATGCGAAGGCACATACAAATGTCGTTTTTATTGAAATTCTGGCACTTTGTTCTGCTTACTTGCACCAGGGTGCTAAAACGATTTGCCCTTTTACAACATTCACCCGATTTTGATTTCTACTACCCGACATACTACAGGATATATGTGACATCAGTGAAATATTTCAAATTGATAATGCAAGTACAAAGTTTATAGCGTTAATCTGAAAAAGTGGCATGTTGAGGATCCACTTTAGTCAATCACTCTACCTTTATCCAGGGGACCTAGTCAATTTAATTCGTTTTGTCCTCTAAACGTGCACTAAATTTTGGCTGCTATGGTTCTCCCTGGTTGGTTCGGCGACCATCACTTATGACCTCGTATGTCATGTGAAATAAATTTACTGCCACAACGTGGCAAAGACTCGCCACTACAGCAGGGTGTTCTGGATAAGTTCAACTAAAAGATTCTTTTGAACCTATGAAACTGCTTCACGTTATTCAAGGGTCACAAGTTTCCATTTCATCGCTTCCATTCTATCTAGAATCAAATTTTTTTGGCGCAACCGTGTAAAGTCTCTGCGCCAAGTAACGTACTGCCCCAGTAATAACTAAAAATTCCTAACCATAAAAGTCCAGGGTCCAAACGACAAGGACCGGTCTTCCATGGTAACCCTATGGCAAGTACATTCGTGAAGGCCGCCAGGTACAGACAAACCTGGACCTGACTATAGAGAACAATAATATATATACATAATATAGTTATACGTATATTGTAACACCCCGAATTTTACGACATTGGCAAGACTCCTATAACGCACCAAAATTTGTAGGGAATGGACGACCGGATACCGGTGGAGAGTGACTTCCATGTGACATGATATAATTATGTAATATTGCAGTTATTATGAAATAAACAATTGTAATCCGTTTGTGCTGTGCTTGTAAGATCACACTCCACCACCCGAAGGTGCACGGGATGATTTTGGCACCGAACGTGAAAGAAAAAGCTAACGGTTAGGGGTGTCCGGTCGATCCTCGCGAAAATTAATTGCTCGATATATATTTCTTAGTTCGTAAATTGTTTCGTGTATTACATTTGTCATGGAGGACGGGTGTGCGTTCGGAGAGGCCAGGGACCAACGGATATCACAGGAACTTTTGGGTTATACGAAAAAATGGTCGCCCTGAGGCTGATCCCAGCGCACATGCCGAGTGATGATTATTAACTGCCTAATATCTGTTGTACGTTATGTATATACATATGTATAAGGTCAGGGAATGCGAAAAGAAGGAGAAGCGTGTCAGGACGGGTCCGTACCTTATCGAAAACCACTGGGGAATGGGTGGGGAGTCGCAGACACAGATTTTTGGTGTTCTACAACGGATCCCTCCTGATATGCTTAACGGACCACAAAATTTATTATTTGCAGGTAAATCATCTTTTAGATGATCAAAATTTCGGTCTTGGAAAACTGAAATCGTGAGTATTTCTGGAAATAAAATTCCTACAGCACCATTTTAGGGTGTGGCGCTAAAAGTTCAAATTTCGGGTTTCCTACTAAACTTAAGGGAACGGGGGTGACCAAACCATGTTAAGGACTCCTTAGGGGTGCCAAATTGTCCAGGCGGGTCAAAAAATTTGGTTCCCCCAAGTACTTACGGATCCCCGAACAGACGTTTAAGCCTCCAAACAGACGTTTAAGAACAGACGTTTGTGCTGTTAGGTTGGGCAGCCTGCTATTATTGACGGCGGCGACATTCGATACATTTATGTAGATATCGCGTGGTATCAGTTTGCCTGCTGTATATGTATGTTGGTTCATAGATATTCGACATCAATGGTGTTTATTGCAATTGTCAGCCTATTGTGTGCCTTTAGTTGTTATGTTCGCAGATTTATTGATTGCTTTAGGGCGAGTGCTCTTAAATTGTAACGATTTCAAAATTTGTAGGCAGAGTACCAAGAGGGTACAGAAAAAAAGGGGGGGGGGTAACTCGGGGTATAAAAGAGCTGAGCCTGAAATAGCGTCGGGACCAGTCGAGATCATCGGCGGAAAATGTGGTCTGGTTTTTCGGCGGTTGTCGCCAGCTCTGGGGGTTTTGAATTTGGTTTTGGTGTTTGTGTTTTCTTTGCCCGCGTGGACTCTTCGGCATGCAGACGTGTGGAAGAGGGCCGCCCGAGGCTTTTCGCAGCTTTTCGATTTCTTTTGCTCAAGCCTAGGACAAGGGGCAGCCCTTGTGGTACTGGGGCGACCGTTGGATGCCTCGCGCCCCCCTAAGTTCCGTACCCGCGCCTCGGAGATTTAAATGAACGTTTGACAAAATTGCGATCAAAACTGACAAATTGCAATCAAAAAAGGTGCTCCCGAGCTCGACTGGTTCCCCACCCACTGGGTGGCGTTTATTTTGACGCCAAGTGGGTGAATTGCTTGGCAGTGCACCGTTTTGCTTACATGAGAGTGTCAGGATTTGTCTGCTGGAGATAATGCCTAGCATTCAGGATAAATTAGTTGCACCGACTTCCAAACCTAACTAGAAACTCAAGTGGGTGAATGCTGAGAATCAAATTTTTGGGGTTAGGTTTCGCCCGCGTGGACTCTTAACCTGCAGTCGCGTGGAAGAGGGAGGAGTTCCGCTCTTGCGGGCGCTGGGGTGTCCGTTGGAAGCTCCGCGCGCCGTATGAGTGGGTGCCTCAGAATCGTTGGTTATCGTCCAAAACGTTTCGGACGTCAAACAAAGTGAAAATTCCGCCCGCCTTAACTCAATTGATTTCCCCTCTCCCAGGGCCTATTTTGCCCAGGCGCCGGTAGTGCATTTCAAATTATAATAAAGGTATCTCCAGTTACAGTAAAAAGTGCATTTCAACTTAAAATAAAAGGTGCATTGCAAATTGCAACCAAATGAAATGTTTCGGAGCTGTAGCGCTGGAGTCTACAATAGATCTACATCTAGCTACATCTTCGAGTCTTAAGACAAACCGTAAGTCGTAAATTTTAGGGCGAGGGTTCCGTATTTCTACAACAGCCTAAGTGGAGCTCACAGATGCAATTTCATTATCCGAGTCAAGGGCTGCTGACTACTAAAATTTCGGGTCGGGGTTCCGCGTTTCTAAAAGAGCCCGACTAGAGCTCGGGGATCGCTTTTCCGTCACCCAAGGAGTTTGAAAGTAAATGGCTGGTTCGCATCACATTTAAACTTGTTACGTATGTATATTTGGGGATAAGGGGCTCCGTGCGTGGAGCCCGGAATTCATAACATATATCGTGTTGTACATAATCATGCATTTGAGTGTACCCAATTGGTAATATTTTTCGGTGTGCCGAAGTAAAACAAAAAGGAAAGTAAACAGTTGGCGTGCGTATTTATTCCAGACGAAGTGGACTTAACTAGGTTTAAGCGTACCCTGTTTTAGAGAAATGTACGGAGCCCCTAAATTATGTCCAGCGCCATCCGGCATATGCTCACGGTCCTCTGCCCGCACGCTACCTTCCGGCTACCCTACAGAGACGCTCGCGACCCATGTGCTGCATTACTGCCGACCCCATCCCCCATCACCACCCAAAAGTTTACTTCCACTTTAATGTATACATAGAATACGGCCATACCCAAGTCGAATAAACTGACACGGCTATGCTAAATTACGCCCCCCCAAAGCTACGCCCCGCTAGACCCGCCCGTGTTAGCGTTGCTGCCCGTGTCCCTTTAGCAACTAGTTTTGGTGCATAGGTCACAAAACTCCCTGGAGCAAACATTCACCCCGCTACCCTTATAACTCTCAAATACTTTGGATCGGCTAGGCCCAGCTAGCTACATTCTCAATCTAGCCAGGGTAATATAACCTCACTACTGCCTCCCGCGGATTCGAGGGTTTCGGGATAGTCCCTCTGCCCATCAAGCACCCCTTCGAGATCGGGCCTTACCGTTTAGAGAGCTTTCTAAGGGTCTTGGTTTCGGACCCAATAACAGAAATGGGAATGACACGGGTCAGCCTCATTACCTGTGAGCATGCGTAGGGGATGACCCTCTCTCAGGGGGACCACCATGCTACTAGACACGTGGGCCAACATAGGGGCCAGGCCGAACACCCTGGTAAACCCGCCGGCAGCCTGCTAAGCTAAGCGGTTCCTTTCGGTCAGACTAGGATCCACCAGGGAATAGTGTAAGCCGGGGTTTTCCGGGCACCACAGTGAAAATTAAGGGTGGTGCAGCTGGGATCCCTTAGGGCCAGAACTGGTCCTAGTACATGTAATGCATCATCCATATAAATTTGCCTGCATCAACTACGCACCCTTTGGAACCTGGCATGCCAAATATACCGAATTGTAAGCGCAGGCACGCCAGTTACTCGCTGCTTGTTAAAATTTGTGCAAATGGAATGCCACCATCAACGAATTAACGCAACTGAGATGCCACCATCTACGGATAAGTGCAATTGGCATGCCACCACCTACAAATTGGTGCATTTGGCATGCCACTATCTACAAATTGGTGCGGAAGGGTACGGGACATCGGAGAGGTGGGGTACGTGGTCTCGCGGGTGTGCGTCACCTGCTGCCAATAAGCGCCTGCGCAATTCTCAGCCCCGTGAATATTACTCACATTATCGGACGCATAATGTCTGGCAGTATCGGACTTAGGCGAGCTCTGCTTTCAGCATCTCATAGGTTTGCCTTTATTTCTCTGGCTTTAAGTTTTCAATCTAAGAAATTTGCCGACAGTGTCGCCAATTCTCTGCAAGCTGCCGAATGTCCGAATAGTCATAGGAATTATTTGATAAGCTTCTTCGACCGATGCGAATTCAGTTTCGTTACAGTTCGAGCCTGAAAGACGTATTTTTGGATATAAAGTCATTATATTTCACAGTATATAATACACAATTTAAAACAATTAGGCATATAGTACGACGAATCTATATGAACAAAATTTCGAGAAGTGAAAAATATGAAACCAATAAATTCACAAAAAATGGATTATTTTACGAGGTATCGATTATTTTTCAATCTTTATCAAAATATCTGAATTGATTTCTTTGCCGTATCTGATTCTTCAACGCCAGGAGATAATAGTTGAAGTTGGACTTGGGCGGGATGTGTCAGGTCGTCGGGCATATCTAGAAGTTGTAAATGGTTGTGTTGGAGTGACACTAAGCACAGCAATCCTGATTCACTTGGTGAAGGTCTAGTTTCTGTATCACCAGAAGTGGTCGTCAACGTCCTTGTGTAACAGCCCGAGTTTTTGTCCCGAATTCTAAATATTCAAAATTAGGCCAAAGTGCTGCAAAATTCAGCGGATAAAGGGCGATCGGATACCGGTGGAGCGTGATCGGAGATTTGTTTCTGTATTGTTCATAACTGTGTCAAATAAAATCCATATTATACTGTTGTGTTATAAATGTGTAATCACGCTCCACCAGCCCGAGGTGCGCGGGATGATTTCGCACCCAAAATCGAATCAAAATCTTATGGTTGGGGCATCCGATCGATCCCAGGATCGCTATTAATTTATAAATTATATTGGTATACTATTGTATGATTGGTTTGCATTGGGATGCGGTACGGATGCGTAGTCAGATAGGCCGGGGACCAGCGGAAAGACTTCACGTTCTATTTCAACCGGACTTAACAATTTTGTTGATTAGGTGCCCCAGGGTCGTTTCCGGTGCGCATCCGTCAATGGTACATATTCATGTTTATTGTTGAATAATTGAATGTATATTGTATATGGTGCCAAGTGTCAGGATGGGTCAGGGTGCTGTGCGAAACCCCATGACAAAAATGCGTTTTCGAGTCTTCATGACATTTTGGGACCCGGGAAGATCTATCCTGACATGCAGGAGGACGCAACAGTTAATTTTTATGTATGTTTAATGGTTATTCAACTGTTTTTGTATGATGGAACAGTTGTGGGACGTTCTGAATTCATAAGAAGGTTTAAGTTGAATCAGCGAGGAACAATTTTGACTTATTAGAGGTGTTTCATGATTCTGGAAATTTCGGGATCTTTTGATAGTTTAAGTAAAAGGGGGGGTGGTAACATCGTAATGAGGGACCTTTAAGGCTCCAAAATTATTCGTGCGGGTCAACTTACTCCCAATCCGTAAGTACTTATGGACCCCCAATCCGGCGTTTAACATCCCGAACTTTAAGGTCTTAAATCACCACATCTCAAACCAAAACTTGCCGATTTTTGGACCTCTGTACCTCAATTAGGTCCTACACTAAACATTTCACTGAAAACCGGGGCCACCCGCCCTAACGGACTTCTGCAGGACCCCATAACTCAGTTGGGACCCAAAATTTTACTATCCTGCACGCATTTAACGGCCTCTAACGGGCCTCCTAGGAGAACTACCTTAAATTAGAGGTTCTTATCAGTAGGCGACCAGCCAGGGCATGGATATAATCCCCCCGGCCGCCTACTCCACTCCGTTCCTGAAATATAAACAAAAAAGATATAAAAAACCTACATATTTGAAACGCCTGAAGCGCAGATATATTTTACCAAATTGTGAGCCTCGCGCCGACCAGCGCGAGGTTTAGTTGTTGATAGCCGCCTGCCTTTGTGTTTACCAAATGTTTACGCTGTTGTCGCTGACCAAGGGTCTGGGCCGTGCTATGCTTGTGTCGATTAATTGCCAAGCTTGTTGTGCCGTTGTAGGCTTCTAACGATATTGCACTGTTTGACCCATTATTGGGGTATGTTTTGTGTATGTGGACTTGCATATATGTAATATATATGTGTTCTTTGCCAACTTTTAAGTGTTAAATTTTGCCGCCAGAGGATAATATATATATATGTTCTTTGCCAACTTTTAAATTTAAAATTTTGCCGCCAGAGGACCACTAGGTATAAAACAGACTGCCCAATTCCCCCATTGGGACTAGTCGAGCTTTTACGTCTTGTTTTGGCGGTTGTCGCCATTTTAAAATTTCATCGCTATTAGGTTTTTGCTTTTCTTTTCTGCTGTCTTTTAGATATACCAGGGGTGGTTTCTCGTCGTGCCCCCACAATGGAGAGCCTCCCCAGGCTTTAGTACCTGTTTCGATCTGACCAAGGGCCGTCCTTTGCGGGCGTTGGAGTGTCGGAAGGATGCTCCGCGCGCCCGTAAAGGTCGGGCCCCGATGAAATTCGCGAAATTGCACGAAATTTATCCACAATTTTGCTCGATTGTATTTCGACTGGTTCCCCGCTCCTCGGACAATTTCTCCGTTTGCAGGTCCGAGGAGTTATCAAAATTCCTAGGGCAATGATAGGGAGGAAAAATTTCTAAGTTGAGATCACCGATATTGACTCGAATTTCTCTTCTAAGCGAAAGTGATTAAAAAATTTCTACAAATGATTAGGTTTTAAGGTAATTCTCAGGAAACCGAGGGAGTAAGCTGGCGCTTTCGAGATTTTAGGAGTGTCAAGACGGTCGCGATCATCGTCGCGGTTTTGGGCGTTTTTCAAGTAATACCCCGCGGAGTTTTTTTACAAACACTGGGGTTGCGTTCATCTTCAAAAAAGGGTGAAACCACCCAGGCACCCCAAGTCGTGCAGCTACGGTAACGGGGAGCCTCGGGAGTTGTGTCCTCTGATTGAAAGCCTTTGCTGCCTCTGACGTGTCGTCTCGGCAGGTCAAGGGTCCAGACTGTTTTCCACCACTCCCTTTCACGGAATATCGCGGGTCATCCCCCGACGGGCGACGAACCGGGACTGTCTCGGCTAACATTCGACTTGTTACATAGGCTTAGGCGAAAATGTTTATAACGTGAAGAGACATGGGTAAGAGCTACTTCTAAATAAGGTCCTGACAAAATTTATAGGTGGTAATAGGAGTGACTCAGGGGACGTGGCCGTTTGCATCCTCGGGTGACACGAGTTGTCCCCTAGTTGTCTAGAATCGAGTAGCAGCGTCGAATCCCCGTTCGTTCGCTATTTCTTTTGCCTCCGGTTAATGTGCGATGCAAACGACGGCGGACCCGAACGTGACAAAATTTTAGGAGGATCACTAGCTGAGCATAGAACGAGACCAGGGATTGGAGCTGGCGGTGAGCTAAAACGTATCAAGTTTTGGTGGGACGTGGGCTCTCTAACCGTGCAACTACGGGGAAGACCTATGTCAGCACCCCATCTCGGAGCCCTCTGGGTGCGAGTTTCAAATTAGTCGGACCTTTCGCGAGCCGCTCCAGTCGCTGTCAAAATTGTGTAAAATTTTGGACCTTTGGTCCCGTTTTTTCTCGGAGTTCAAATTACTCAATGGAACAAATCATCGTGGGTTAGTAGGTAACCAGCCGTTAAGTTGATAGAAGGTCGCTATCGATAAGTGCTCAGGAGACTCATCGGCTTCAGAAACATTTTGTTTGGTCCAACTCAATCAATAATCTTCAGGGTATCGTGTTCAAGGGGTATTTGCAAAATGTACTTTAGGGTATCTTGTAGGTTACCCGAAAATTTCACGTTATATTATGAATGCTATAAATGAGTGCTGTATGCCCCGATTGGGCAATGTCATAAAGTGTGCTGAATACAAAAAAGATCAATAGTAAATGGATTGAACCGTGTGTCATTTTTGAAGCAGTTAGGAAATTTTGTTTAAAGCTCTGAACTTCGCAAAATCGTTAGAATCAATTTAAGCCTTAACCCTTAGGAACTTTTGAGAATAATTTGAGCTTAAGTCAATTTTGTGTCATAGAGAACAAGTCATCCACCATCCCGTGCCCTGTCGTATTACCTCCGTGGGTTACTCGAACTATCAAAACGCCGCCCCACTGAGAACCACTCATAGTTAACCACCACTTTGCATAACCCGTCGCCCAACATATAACACTAGTAATTAGAGTTGAGACACTCAAGGGACTGGGGCCTACGCCTCAGTGCCCCTACGTTATTCTAAGTAATCTAATTCCGGGGTCATACCGTGACTAGGCCCTTTAGGATTGACACGTGCTCATGGTCTAGGTTTCAGGGCCAGTCGTGCAACACTCTAGGATTAGAAACGGGACCGTAGCGTAAAGAGACACACCAACTGGGAATCTTGCCGAGGTTACACTGGAGAATCTTGTCAAGGTAACGCTAGGATCAGAGAACCCCGCTTAGGGGATTAAGTGGATTATGAGGGAAAGGCGAGTCAGCCTTATTACCTGTGAGCAGGCTTAAGGGTTGACTCTCGCTCAGGGGGACCTTCGTACCATTAGACACGTGGGCCAATATAGGGGCCAGGCCGAACACCCTGGTTAACCCGCCGGCAGCCTGCTAAGCTAAGCGGTTCCCTTGGGTCATCCAGCGGATCACCGGGAAGTCGTGGAAGCCGGGGTTGTCCGGGCACCACAGTGTTAAGAGGGTGGTGAAGCTGGGATCCCTTAGGGCCAGAACTGGTCCTAGTACACTTGTAGGTACGCTAGAGGTCATTTGAACGGGATCGGTTGTGAACATGACGATCTGTGCCTGACTCGTGAAAAGCACTTTAGGCTTCGACTTTGCTTGTTTTATCATATCGAAGGCTATTTCAGTGGGAATACTGTCAAACAGCGTGTGCATTTTTACCCTTCGCTTCTCGCGGTCTCCATGGCCCTAATGCTCTCCTATATGATCAGCCTTAAGTGAAATTCCTTGAGTTACAGATGTACGGGAAGTTGCTGCACTTTCAGGGCATAATCCAGGAGGTGGAGGTACTGATGCTGGTTGAATGGTGAACGGAATATGACATGCCGACCTTGGGCTTTCTGCTGTAGCTTCTGGTGTTGTGTTAGACATGATTGCTGTACGCATTTGGTAAACTATATCGTCAAGCATGGTTTTTTCTGATGGTAAATTAGTGCTTTGTGTTGAACTAATTTGAGAAGTATGGCCATTTTGCATCTAGCCTATTGCAGTTGGCATTGAGCTATGTGAGCTTTGGTTCCTATGGGCTTTTGCTAGAGTTTTTGCCTAAAGTTGTTTTAGGCTTAGGGTTAAATTTTACACTTCTCACTATATATAACACGAGGTGTACGAATGAGTGGCAGAATAGTAGGCGGCGACGATGGATGCTCTTCCTGTTCAATGACTGTTCTGCGTCAACTTGATTTAACTCTTAACCAGGTCAACACAACGGGCGGCAAGGTGAGGGCCCACTTGTCCGAAGGTCCACTAGTCTGAAGGTACACTAGTCCGAAGGTACACTACAGAAATGAGTTTTACTAAAATTTTAGGAGTTTTTTGGTTTTCGAACTAGTAGATCTTCGCCGCTAGTCTCAGGCGTTCGAATTAATGAATTCCAGCAATTCCTCACAATTTGGACGACGTTGTGATACGTGGGGCATGGAAAACAACGTGGACGGGTAAAAAGAACATATAGTACTTGAGGGGTCATATAGCACTGGCACTAATACATTTCGTCATATAATACATTTCGAGCTGGCACTAATGCAGCAGCTGAGATGGATCTACCGTAAGCACAAATGGAAGGCTGTTATTTTCATTTCAACCAGTCGCTTTGGCGCCACACTTATAAGCTCGGCCTTTTCCACGGGTACCGGCACGACGATCTGTTGAAGCAGCTCATAAGAAAAGTCATGGCTCTGAGCTTCTTTGGCAACAGCATTAGTCCGTCACAACTTTCGGTTGCTCAGAAACCAAGATGGTACCAGGCGTGTTATAAGGTGATCTCCGACAGAGGCCGATTTTTTTGCATATGTACAGGACAAGGAAACTTTCGACTACTGGTGTGGAATGTCTTGTTCTAGGACCAGTTCTGGCCCTAAGGGATCCCAGCTGCACCACTATTCTCCTTAGCGTGTGGTGCCCGGACAACCCCGGCTTCCACGACTCCCCGGTGATCTATGCGATGACCTAAGTTAGCTTAGTAGGCTGCCGGCGGGTTTACCAGGGTGTTCGGCCTGGCCCCTATATCGGCCCATGTGTCTAATGGTATGAAGGTCCCCCGAGGGAGAGTCAACCCTTAAGCCTGCTCACGGGTAATAAGGCTGACTCGCCTTTCCCTCGTAATCCACTTAATCCCCTAAGCGGGGTTCCCTGGTCCTAGTATAGCCTTGGCGGGATTCCCCTTGGTGTTGTCCCTTTTCACTACTGTCCCGTTGCTGATCCTAGAGCGTTGCACGACTAATCCTGAAACCTAGACGATAAGCACGTGTTCATCCTAACCGGCCTAGTCGATGTATTCTCCCTAGCTTTTGATTACCTATGATAATGTAGGGGGCACTGAGGCGGGGGCCCCAGTCCCTGGAATGTCAAGATTCTAATTACCAGTGTTACATATTAGGTGGCGAGCTACGCAGAGCGGTGGCCAGCTGTGAGGGGTTTGCGGCGGGGCGTTCCTGATGGTTGACGTGCATGCTCGAACGTTCTTAGGATTCAGGTTTAAGTTGGTTCTAACGATTTTGCCAGGGTGAGGAATTTAAACACAAGCACCTAACTGCTTAAGAAAATAACACGCGATTCAAGTGGTTTACTCCTGAATCCTTTCTTTTATATTCAGCACTTTTTATGAAATTCGCCCAATTGGGGCATACAACGCCTATTTACAACATTCATATTATAACGTCATTAGTGTCGGGTGCCCTACAAGATACCCTACAGCATATACTACATTCTCTTCCGAGTGCTATACACCGAAAGACTTTTGATCGAAGAGAGCCAGGCTAAGATTTTTGATGCAAATGCTAATTTTCCTGGGACTTTCACAGTTTTGCTTTTGTCGATTAAACGGTTGTGTACCTACTGACCCACCATGATTGGTCCTGATAGGTAGTTTGAACTCCGAGTAAACAAGACTGAAGATCCAGAATTTCGTGCAATTTCAACAGCGACTGGAGCGGCCCATGAGCATTTCGCCTAATTCGAAACTCGCTCCCAGAGGGCTCTGGGAAAGGGTGGCGACATAGGCTTTCCTCGTGATTGCACGGTTAGAAAACCCACACCCCACCAAAGCTTAATACAATTTAGCTCACCGCCAGCTCCAGTCCCTGTTTCTTTCTATGCTCAACTACTGAGCCTTCTAAAATTTTGTCGGGTCCGCAGCCGTTTGCATCGCAAATTAACCATGAACGAAAGAATCAGCGAACGAATGGGGATTCGACGCTGCTGCTCGATTTTCAAACAATTGGGGACAACGCGTGCCATCCGAGGATGCAAACGGCTACGGCCCCAGGGTCATTCCTGTTACCACCTATGAAGTTTGGCTGAACATTTCGCAGTATAAAAATTTTCCTTTTAACCTATGCACCCATTTGAATGCCCCTCGGAGAACTTGATCCTATGCCTTATAGCAAAATTTCGATCATCCTCGTTTGCCTTAGAATCACCAATTTCTGCTTACTAAAATTTTTGCCTTAGAATAGAAATTTTACTCTACGGGATTTGCCCTAGGATAATACTTTTGCACACTCCCCGGACTGGAGAACGGAGAAATAACGTCTGGGGAGCGGGGAACCAGTCGATATATGCGTGAATATGAATTTTGAGCAATTTGGCTTAGTCCTGAGAATTTTGACGGGGGGCGACCTTTACGGGCACACGGAGCATCCTTCCGACGCTCCAACGCCCGCAAAGGACGCCCCTTGTAAGATCGAAACACATATTCAACCAAGGAAGGCTCTCCACCGTGTGGGCACGGTGAGAAACCTCCCCTGGTATACCTAAACGAAAGAGAGAAAAAGCAAAACAAAAAGCCTACAGTAAATTTGAAAATGGCGACAACCGCCAAAACTTAAAAGGAAAATGTCGACTGGTCCCAATCGGGGAATTGGGCAGTATCTTTTATACCCCGTTTTGTCCCTAGATGTCCGACAATTTCAATATTCCAAACTTAGCCATTAGTTAAAATGCTAACAAGAAAATATCAGCAAATATTAATGCCGATACGCGCCCAACAACGATGGCAACACTAACTTTTGGCAATACATGTACGTTACACAGCGACTGCACGTAAGCAGTAAAACAAAAATGTAAGCATTTAATAATAGCAACAGTGTCGACGAACCAAGTCCTACAGCTCGCAACAACACATAGCGGCTACCGATGCTTTTGACCATTTGCCGACGTCTGCGAAAGCGAGAAATTTGATGGCCCTTAAGGAGACTCGTATAAGCCCCGGGCAGGACAGACGAAAACAAACTAAACCTCGCGCTGGTCGGCGCGAGGCTTATAATTTGGAGAAAATATAAAAGCGCTTCGGGCGCTGAAAATGTGTAGGTTTTTTAATAGATTTTTATTTATATTTCAGGAACGGAGAAGAGTAGGTGGCCGGGGGCGGGATCATATCCATGCCCTGGCTGGTCGCCTACTTAGGAGAGCCTTAGTTTTATCGCAGCTCCCTTAGGTGGCCTGTTAGAGGCAGATAAATGCGTGCACGATAGGAAAATTTCGGGTCCCAACTGAGTTATGCGGGTCCTGCGGAGTTCCGTTGCGGCGGATGGCCCCGGTTTTCAGTGAAATGGTTAGTATAGGGCCCGATTGAGGTATAGGGCTCCAAAAATTGAGGAGTTTTCGTTTGAGACGTAGTGATTTAGGGCCCTAAACTTTGAGAATTTAAACGCCAAATTGGGGTCCATAAGTACTTACGTGTTGGGGTCAGATTGACCCGAATGGGTAATTTTGAAGCCTTAAAGGTCCCCAATGATAATTTTATGTCCCCTTTTTGGTTTGCAATAAATTAAGAACCCCAAAATTCCAATTTCCTTACACCCCTTGAAAATGAAAATTTTCGTCATATTAGATCGATTTCGTCATTCTTCCTATGTATTCGAAACGTCCTTTAAAAACATATATGAAGTAAAATGGTAATAAAATAACTGTTCCATTTCTCGGCGTGTCAGGATATATCTTCCCAGGTCCCAAAACATCAGAAAGCTCAAAAACGCATTTTTGTCATGGGGGTTTCGCACAACACCCCGACCCATCCTGACACCCGGACACATACACGGCATACATTATTGAATCAAATAGCAAATACATATATATACGTTACGGTCCTCGGATGCGCACCGGAATCGACCCTGGGGCACCTGATCGACAAAAGTGTTAAGCCAAATTGTGAATAGAATCGTGAAATCTTTACCCTTGTCCCCGATCCGTCCGACTACGCATCCGTGCCGATTTCCAATGCCCATACTAATCACTTCTACAATAATATATCCATTTTACTCATAATGTAAGCATCCTGGGATCGATCTGATACCTCCGTAGTAGACATTTGATTCAATTTTGGTGCGAAATCTCCCCGCGCACCTCGGGCTGGTGGAGCGTGACAATACGTTTATATAATGCAATGTTTTATTTTTATTCAACACCAATATCAATTATACATCAATGAGTCCCTATATCGCGGTCCACCGGTATCCGATCGCCCTTCATCCGTAACATTTTGAGCCCTTTTGGCCTAGTTTCGACTATTTCGGAATTAGCATAAAAGGTCGGGCTGTCACATCTATGATAGAAATATGGATTGCAGAACCAATAACAACGCGGAAGGCTTCTTCAGCGCCTGGAATAATCGGGTTAATGTCCGCCATCTTTGAATCTACATTCGCCACCTGAAGGACCTCTAGGCAGTCGCTGAAAGTGACGTAGGTTCCATGGATTACGGTGGACAGCCTACCCGGCGTTCCCGCGGCTGGCGCCACTTGAAGGAGCGCCTGGTACACCTCAAGGAAGGATATGAAAGAGGAATTACTTACATTGGACTACTGTCTCGCATTTGATGCATTATTACTAGGAAATGACTGTCTTGATGAATGGTTTGCTAATCTTTTTTAGTGCACTTTTTCTTTATATTTGATGTATGATATGATATATTGGATTTACTTGGGGCATTTAAAACTTGTAGTCAGTGTAGTAAAACTCATTTTTGCAGCGGACTTTCGGACTAGTGGACCTTCGGACAAGTGGACCTTCGGAATAGTGGAGCGTTGCACTACAGGACCTTCGGACTAGTGGGATATAACCGGAGGCAAAGTCAAGTACATAAATAATGTATCTTCTTCTAAAGAGATCCGTAATTTTGGTGAAGGTACACTTCGATTTGATAATTTTACGTTGCTCACGGATCTACAATGTAAATAGCTTTGCGCAGAATATAAAACCATATATTTATTCAACAAAATTTTGATACATAAAATGGCCTATCTCACATACATGGGGGACGTAATACCGTTAAAAATATCGTTATGTCGTGATATACAGAAACTTATGTCGCCTACGCGGGGACCTTAAAAAAGAACAATATATAAAATTTATATATTGGTATTTTGCTTTAAATTTGTGCGCGGGAACAAAATTTTCGCTAACCTCTAGGTTTTGAGAAAAAAACTGTCCACCGTATGTTTCGGCATTTTTCAGCTATCTTCAATTACTTCCCCCTTCCCATGGCACATCCTGACCCTAAAGCATCGCACCTCGTATGTTGTGTATGTATGAAAGTTTGTTATGTGCACAGGTTAAAAGCATTTGTCTTCCGGTACATATTATTTAACTGAATACATATGAATGATGTAAATTCATCCATTAGATTTTATATGTTTTAATTTTTTGTACGAAAGTTTACGGCATACAGAGTCGCTCTAAACTACGTAGCTAGGTACTATCTTTTTAAATTGTTTAATGAGTATTCTTGAATCGTATTTTTGTGCTTTTATTTTCGAAAGGGGTGTTGCGATCCATCACGTTGCGACACTGTCCTGTACCTAGTGCGGCGGGTGGTAGTAGGGTCATATTTCTACACTAGGTTTGTGACTATATTTGTTTTGCTAGTATTTGTGCGTTGTATACTTGGGAATTAGAGAAATTTTGGTAGTCAGAGCGTACGGTGGACACAATTTATTTGTGAACATCAAACATATTTGTCCTCTAAGGAATGGGAGTGTTGTTATCTTCGCAACCCCCGGCTCTGTATGTGTTGCTGTATGGTTTACTACACTAAAATGACATTTTTCCACATTTGAAGTTCTAAAACAGTACATTATTATAGTAGGCGCCCTTGTTCTGGGTAGTTAACACATTCACTGCTAAAGTCATTTCTAAGAAATATTGGTGCAGGCTAAATATGTTTTTGGTTCAAAGCTACGCTGACATGGCTCATTTCGAGTGCCATATGCACATGAGGATATAAAGTAACACATGTCCAGTCGATTAAAGCCTGACCCACCGGTGGGTCAGGTAGCCCCAGCTGTTGCCAACAGATATCACAGGCTAAATGACCCACCGGTGGGTCAGGCATTTTTCAACTGCAACAACTCAATTTACTGTACTTATCTTTTCAGCAATTATCAACTGGTTTGTATGTATTTATCTGTGTACGACGTGCCAACCGCGATCCAACATATTTTCGCTCAGGTTTATCACCTCTTCCTCGCTGTGCGATGTTGTCTTTGGTGGCAGTGGTTCCTTTACAGCATACGCAAGCATATTTGGTGTATAACCATTAGTATCGCAGTTTGTAAATTTTTACTCCATATTTATGGCTCTTTCCGGGTATATACTGTCGAAATATGAGGCGCCCGCCATGGGACCATAGACTCATCAATAACCATGTCGCTGTTGACTAATAATACCTTTGCAATGACACGAAATAATCCAAGAATGGCTGAAGTTTTGCAATGCGAGAACTTGGACCTACATCATTAATTGGCGCAAAGTGCCAAAAACGAAGAATGATTTCGAATCTATCACGAGACATGGCATTATTGATAGAATAAGGGTTGGCGTAGAGGTGCTATTTGCCCTTGTCCAATCGTCGCGAAGATTGGGAAGCTTATTCAGCCCCATTGCTATTATATTTCCAATAAAAACTTCCATTTAGTCATTATTTATTGTTTTCCATTCTTTCACTCTAGAGGAACGTCGTTGCTGATGGGTGCCGATGTAATTTTGTGCATATGCGTTTGTGCAGTCAACCATAGTGTTCATAACTTCGTCACTGATAAAAATCCGCCAAAGATCGTAGGGTGTCACTGCTATTCCCCATTTTTTGACCACTTGCCCGTAACCGTAGCTTTAAGACCAGGATGATCTGTACATTGCAAATTCATAGTTGTTGCTTCGATATCTGACCACGCCACGACCAAGGACGCCGTGGACACGCCCCCTATATCGTCGTCAACGCCACCTTCAGTATTAGAAATTTCATCCTCCTCCTCAGATGTTGCATCGGATTCAGACATGTCGCTGGAGCTTTCCTCAGAAGAGGAAGGTTCATATTCGTCAGAATCATTAGGATCCAGCCTAGGATCCAAATAGATCGTCGGCAAAAATCTCTGAATAATTGCCTGTAGTAAAATATTATATAATAATAATATATAAACGAGTCTACTAATTGCTGAAAAGATAAGTACAGTAAATTGAGTTGTTGCAGTTGAAAAATGCCTGACCCACCGGTGGGTCATTGAGCCCGTGATACCTGGTGGCCACAGCTGGGGCTACCTGACCCCCCGGTGGGTCAGGCATTAATCCACTGGACATGTATTACTTTATTTCCTCGTGTGCATATGGCACTCAAAATGAGCCATGTCAGCCTATGTTTGAACCGAAAACATCTTTAGCCTGCACCAAATATTTCTTAGAAATGACTTTAGCAG